>JAYESA010000015.1:74620874-74768374 GCA_036927795.1 Iris macrosiphon | reverse complement strand
GGAGTTGGTTATGTGATCAAAGCCAAACAGTATTCATGTGTATGTCGGTTATGCAACTCACGCATAACGGAGTTATCGTAGTATTTTTTATTTGCAACCTAAGCCGATCACATAACGAACTTGTGCTCAAGGCACTTAGCTAGTATTCATGTTTTCTCACATGTAGTTACTTCTCTACTTGTATTGTTCTCCAGTTTACATTGCAGCTACTTATTCTACTCCAGCATGTATTTATTTCCTGTGCATCTTGTATACTTTTCTATTGGTCGTCATATACACCTTACCATGTATTTGGAGTTGCTTTCAGAGTTATGTACTTTGCTCCAGTCCTGATTGGGCATATTTTTTTTAGAGGATCCTGAGGATTATTGCTCGACGTTCTACGGGCCGGGTGTTGACGAGTGCTGTGACCCCGAAACCGAGGAGGAGCCCTGTGAGGAAACGCCTTTAGCGCCCTAGTTAGCTAGGTGGGTTTCCTGGGTTATTCCCAGTGGTTTTGGATGATTGTACCTATTCTTTTGATGCTGTGAGATGTTGTAGACTATTATAGACTTGGACTGTATTTTAGATTTTGTCTTGCTCTCTTTGGTTCTGGTTTTCTTTTGATATCATATCGTGCTTTTATTTCTTCCCCTAGTTATTGTGATTGAGAGATTATATATATTGCGTGGTTGCCCTCCTTTTGGAGAGGTTATTGTCAGATTTTTTTGTGAGATATATAGATATGGTTGACCTAGAACGGACCTTACAACGTTCTACCGCCGATTCTGCGGCGTAGGCTGGACGTACCCACGGCTCATGCCCAATTTTTTGGGTCATGACACGTTTTTGGTGGCGGCCCATGCAGGTCTAGTTTTTAGGTTTACCTGTAATAGGAAATAGGATATAGGCTGAGAGAGAGCGTGCTCAATCACAACTAGGACTCTTCCTGATTCCTTTTACTATCTTAATTTTCATGAAATTGTTTTCTTTTGCAATACTACTGTCCTTCTTTGATGATATCGTTTCTTGCACTGTATTGACTTCTTTTGATCTGTATTCAGGATGCCTCCGAAGACCAGATCTCAGCGCACCGTCCCAGCAGCTGCCACCGAGAGGTCTGCCACCTCTCGTCCTGCTCGACTTTCGGCAGCCGCTACCGCTCCATTCGCCACTCCTGCGGTTGAGGGAGCGTCTATTTCTCTCGGAGATCCTCTTACTCCCATTGATCCGAGAGTTACCCCAGTTGTTCCGGTGGTACCTCCTCCACCACCGCCTGCACCAGTGGATGCCACGCAGTTGTTCGTGTTCTTCCGAGAGATATGGACGTACAGCACCGCCAGGTGGACGTTATGAGGATGGGCATTGAGAATGCTCATCAGGTGGCTATGACAGCAGTGGATAGAGTGGCTCAGATCCAGCCATAGGCAGAGCAGGCTCAGCATCCTAGGCCGGGCACTATTATCGACTTCCAGAGGATGCAGCCCAAGGAGTTCCAGGGTAGAGAGGAGATCCTATACGTCGACGAATGGATCGAGCATATAGAGGGCATCTTTAGGCTGGCGATGATCCCAGCCAGCATGCAGATCGAGGCAGCGGGCAGCCAGATGTTCGACCTTGCCCTTACTTGGTACCGCACGGATACGCGGATAGCAGTTCCGGGACTGACTTGGGAGGCTTTCAAGAAGCTTTTCAAGGAGAAGTTCTTCCCGGATGTGGCTTTCAGTGCTTTAGAGAGCCAGTTTGAGGCGCTCGTCCAGGGGACCATGCTAGTGGACGAATATGCAGCAGAGTTCTTCCGTCTGGGAAGATTTGTTGAGGGGTTGTCTGAGGCAGCGAAGGCGCAGAATTTCCGCAAGGGTTTGGTCATGGCGGTCAAGTCCTTGACTAGGTGTGACCGCGAGGCGACCTTCGAGTAGATTGTCAGCGACGCCCAGAGAGCTGAGGATGACTTAGAGCTGAAGACCAAGAGGAGCAGAGATGCTTCAGGAGCAGGCAGCAGTGCAGGCCCAGCTAAGAGGCCGTTCCAGCAGACCCAGCAGAACCAGGGTCAGGGTCGTGCGCCCTTCCGGCAGGCGCCCCAGCAGTAGAGGCAGGGACAGCAGCAGGGCCAGAGGCAGCCCATTATTTGCCCTTTTTGTAGGAAGCCAGGGCATGTATGGGACATCTGCAGGAAGAGGCTAGGCAGATATTTGTTGTGTGGCGTAGCAGATCACCAGCTGAAGGATTGTCCTTCAGCACTTGCTCGTACAGCTCAGGGCGGAGGAGCCGCCCAGAGGGGACTAGCCAGAGCACCTGCAGCACAGCAGAGAGGACAGCCTTTGCAGACTCAGCAGCAGAGGTTCGCCCAGCACCAGCAGCAGCACCGAGGAGGACAGCAGGGGCGAGCTTTTGCCCTGACCGTAGATGAGCCCGAGCCTGTTGGTGATGTGATCTCAGGTTCTGTTCTTCTTGATTCCATTCCAGCTCTTACTTTATTTGATTCTGGTGCTTCCTATAGCTTTGTGTCTTTATCTTTTGCTGTTAGACACCATCTTGTTGCTGAACCTTTACCTAGACTCTGCAAGATCACGACCGGGGGTGGTATCATCCTAGTCAGTGATGTCTGCAGAGACCGGAGAGTTACCTTGGGAGGTCGGGAGTTGAGTGTGTGCCTACTCGTAATGCCACTTCCGAGCTATGATATTGTACTCAGGATGGATTGGTTGAGTATGCATTGTGCTAGTATAGATTATCGTGGAGGCAGAGTTTTGTTTAGTCCGCTGGGTGAGCCAGAGTAGCAGCGGAGCAGAGCGAGGGAGTCTTCTGCGGAGCCCTGGTGGTAGAGCCGAGGTTGCTACATCCATTGATAGAGGAATACATGGATGTCTTTCCGGAGGAGTTGCCAGGGTTACCTCCGGACAGAGATGTGGAGTTCTCTATAGACTTGGTGCTAGGCGCGGAGCCGATATCCCAGCACGTCTATAGAGTCAGCAACAGTGAGCTGATAGAGTTGAAGAAGCATGTGGATGAGCTTCAGGACAAGGGATTTATCAGATCTAGTTCTTTCCCGTGGGGTGCTCCGGTACTTTTTGTGCCGAAGAAGGATGGATCGACACGGATGTGTATCGACTACAGGGCTCTGAACAACCTCACAATCAAGAACAAGTATCCGCTGCCACGTATTGATGATCTTTTTGACCAGTTGAGCGGAGGGTGTTTTCCAGGATTGATCTGAGGACATGCTACCACTAGGTGAAGGTCAGGAAGGAGGATATTCTGAAGACAGCTTTTTGGACCAGATATGGACAGTATGAGTTCATGGTGATGCCGTTTGGATTGACTAATGCCCCGGCAGTGTTCATGAATCTGATGAACAAGGTATTCCATCAGCATCTGGACAGGTTTGTGGTGGTGTTTATAGATGACATTTTGGTGTATTCGAAGATCCCAGAGGAGCATGAGGAGCATCTGAGGATAGTGTTGGAGACTCTCAGGAAGGAGAAGCTTTATGGAAAGCTTTCGAAGTGCGAGTTCTTCCTTGACAAGGTTGAATTCCTTGGTCATGTGGTGACTGGAGAGGGTATCTCGGTAGATCCGAGAAAGATCATGGCAGTTGAGGCATGGAGTGCTTCGAGTTTATTAGCCGAGGTCAGGAGTTTTCTGGGACTGGCAGGTTACTACAGGAGATTTGTTCAGAATTTTTCCAGGATTGAAGAGCCATTGTCCAGGCTGACTCGGAAGGACGTGGAGTTTGTTTGGTCAGAGGAGTGTCAGATCGCCTTTGATGAGCTGAAGAGGAGGTTGATGACAGCTCCAGTGTTGACGTTGCCATCAGGTTCTGGAGGATTCACTATCTATAGTGACGCATCGGGGAAGGGATTGGGTTGTGTGTTACAGTAGAATGGGAGGGTGATTGCCTATGCTTCCAGGCGTCCTCATGAGAAAAACTACCCTACCCACGATTTGGAGTTGGCAGCGGTCATATTTGCTCTGAAGTTGTGGAAACACTATTTATACGGAGAGCGTGTGGAGATCTTCATAGACCACAAGAGCTTGAAGTATGTATTTACCCAAAAAGAGCTGAACATGAGGCAGAGGAGATGGTTGGAGTTGATGAAAGACTTCGACATATTGTTGCAGTACCATCCAGGGAAGGCGAACGTAGTTGCGGATGCGTTGAGCAGGTATCCGGTAGATATGTGCCTGACTACATATCGTTATCTTCTGGCAGATCTAGAGAGCTTGGGCATTGAGGTGATAGTGCCTGGAGTTGAGATGCAGATATGGGGACTGTAGATTCAGTCAGAGTTGGTAGACCGGATCAGGGCTACATAGTTTGAGGATGAGTCCCTGAGGAGCATCAGGGCGCAGGTTCAGATGGGATTGTCAGATGACTTCACCATTGTTGATGATGGTTTATTGTGGCACGGTACCAGGTTGTGTGTGCCGAGTGGGTCGTTGCGCTAGGAGGTTCTTCAGGAGGCGCATCGATCCCAGTATTCTATGCATCCAGGTGCCAACAAGATGTATAGAGATCCGAGACAACATGTATGGTGGTACGGGATGAAGCGGGAGGTAGCACGCTTCGTATCCCGATGCTTAGTGTGCCAGCAGGTGAAGGCGGAGAGGCAGAGGCCAGGAGGATTGCTCCAGCCGTTACCCATTCCGGAGTGGAAATGGGAGCATGTGACCATGGATTTCGTTTCTGGACTTCCCCGTTCTCCAGGCGGAAAGGATGAGATTTGGGTCATCGTGGACAGGTTGACCAAATCGGCCCACTTTCTACCATTCAAAGTGGGTACGTCTACATAGAGGCTAGCAGAGATGTATGTGCGCCAGATAGTCAGACTGCATGGAGTTCCTGTGAGCATAGTATCAGACCGGGACAATCGCTTTACTTTACATTTCTGGAGGAGTCTACAGGCTAGCTTGGGCACCCAGCTCAAGTTTAGTAGTACATATCACCTACAGACAGATGGTCAGTCAGAGAGGACCATTCAGACACTTGAGGACATGCTTCGCACTTGTGTTTTAGAATTCAGAGGCTCTTGGGAGGATCACTTGCACTTGGTAGAGTTTGCTTACAACAACAGCTACCAAGCCAGTATCGAGATGTCACCATTCGAGGCGTTGTATGGACAGAGGTATCGCACTCCGTTATCATAGGATGATGTAGGCGAGAGAGCTTTGCTTGGCCCGGAGATGGTGGTTGATGCAGCGGAAAAGGTCAAGCTCATTAGAGATAGACTTCGGGTGGCGCAGGACAGGCAGCGGCATTGGGCCGATAGCCACCGGAGACCTCTGGAGTTCGAGTTATAGCTTAGAATCTAGATTTTGTTCTTGTGTTTGCTTGTGATTGCTTGTTTTAGACTAAGTGCAGAGACCTTGTTTGTGCTAGGTTGGAGATCTGGTGTTCCTGAGGATTTCTCCGACGCGGGGCACTATTCGCTTTGGTGGAGGCAGGAAGCTTAGCCCACGTTTTGTCGGACCCTTCAGCATCCTTGAGAGGGTCGACGCCATGGCGTATAGGCTCGATTTGTCGCCTACGTTGGAGGGAGTTTATGATGTGTTCCACGTATCCCAGTTGAGACGGTATATGGCGGATCCCAGTCATGTATTAGATCACTCAGAGATCGTGGTGGGCCCTACTCTTAGCTATCCAGAGCAGCTGGTGGAGATTCTGGATCGGCGGGAGAAGGCGTTGAGGAACCAGACTATTCCCTTGGTTCGCGTCGCGTGGAGGCATCACTCTCCAGGTGAGTCGACCTGGGAGAAGGAGGATGAAATGCGCGAGCGATACCCCTATCTTTTCGAGCCCTGAGGTATGGTTCTTTTCTTTGCATTCCTGTCCTAGTTTTGTCTTTTAATTTCGAGGACGAAATTATTTTAAGGAGGGTAGGCTTGTCACTACCCGATTCTAGAAAATAGGGTATATTTTTTTATTTTTATTTGGTAAATTGTGAATTGTATTTAATTAATTATATTTATATTCAATTAGTGATTGTATTATTTTTATTTGATTGTTTTAGGGTTTTGGCTAGTCTGGACCCATGTCAGACCCTAGTGGACCCATGTCTGACCCAACCCACACCCTTGTGAGACCAATTTTTGGGTTTTAGAATATTTATTATATTTTTAGTGGGTTAGTTGGAGAGATTTGGAGTTAGTTTAAGTGCTTTTGGAACCGAAACCCAAACCAAGTGAGAGAGGGGCATTTTGGGCATTGGAGAATTAGTGAAATCCTTTATTAGGCTTGGCCGACCAAACCACAGCCCCTACCCGTGCATAACAGCAGCCATTCCCCCCCCATTCCTTCTTCTTCACTACTTCTTCTTCCTCTCCACTCTTTCTTCTTATTTCCTCCTCCCAACTTCAAGTAAGCATCCTATTTCTCTTCTTTCTTCTTCTATTCTCCATGGTTGTGAACCCTAACCATGTATTTTTCCCCAATCTAGGTGTGTGGAGCCTAGACATAGTGTGGAGGCTAGATTTGGTGGCTTGGAGCTTGAGGGAGGTAATTTCAAGTGATTGGGAGACTTTGGCCTTGGGATTCCAACTTCCAAGAGGTAAACCCTAACTTTTCCCTTTCTAATTACTCTTATGTAGTATAATTAGTGGTTTAGAATCTTCCTAGACCCTAAGCCTACCCGTGGAAGGAAGTTGGAACTAGTTTGGTTGAGGTTGGAGACTTTGACACTAGATTTTGTGTCAATTTCGGGTGGAATCCGAATTTGGCCCAATTTTAGGTGATGTCCTAGGTTAGACGGACCTAGGTAGACGTTGTCGGGTGTCTTGAGGGTGAGTGCGTGTCTCTATTCGGACACGGGAAGTCATGTCATGGAGAAACGGGCATTTTGGGCAAATTTAGGGTTTTCGTCATCGCCGATTCTAAGTGCGTGCGTGTTTTCGCCATGGGCTTAGAATCAACGGGGTAGTATTTTTTCTACGATCTAGACATCGTTTAGAACTCGTGGATAAATTTTGGGCCGATTCCGAGTTGGTTTGGTGTGCGTTTCAGGAGGTTTTCCGAACCGTACACCGCGTGTTCGTCGAAATGACCGAACGACCATTTTGACTTGGTTTCCTAGTTTGGGGCTTGTGCGCGCATTGGGTTAGCATCGGGGAGTGTGTGCTAGAGTTCTCGGGTTATATTTTATATATTTATAGGTGTTTGTGCGTGTCGGGGCCGTTGGACGAGTGTTGGAGAGTGTTGTGTGCAGGGTTGTGTGTAGTGTTGTGTTTGTGTTTGTGTTTATGTGTCTATATATATATTTATGTATGTGTTTGTATGTATATATATATATATATATATATATATATATATATATATATATATATATATATATATATATATATATATATATATATATATATATGTGTGTGTGTGTGTATTTATATATATGTGCTTGTGTATGTATATGTCTATGCGTTGGTGTATATATATATATATATATATATATATATAAGTGTGCGTGTGTGTGTATATGTATATGTATATATATATTAATGTGTATGTGCATATATATTTATTTGTGTGTATGTGTATTTATATACATAAGTGTTTGTGAGTGTGTAGGTGTGCGTGTTAATATATATGTTAGAGTGTGTGTGTATTTATATGTTAGAGTGTATATATATATATGTATGATTGTATATATATATATATATATATATATATATATATATATATATATATATATATATATATATATATGTGTGTGTGTGTGTGTGTGTGTGTGTGTCTGTGTGTTTATAGTGGTGTGTTTGTGTGTGTGCGTGCTCGTGTGTGTGTGGGGCTGTGTGTGCAGCGAGGGCCAGCAAGTGCAGCTACAGCAGACAGCAGCTAAGCAACAGCAGCAGCAGGATAATGCAGCAGCAGCAGCAGCACAGCTATGCAGCAGCAAGCAAAGGCAGCAGTAGCAGTACAAGCAGCAGCAGCTGCTAGTATTCGCAGCGCCGCGTGGCTAGGTAGTAGAGATATAGATTGATAGAGAGTTATAGATAGATATATTTAGATAGAATTAGATAGTTAGATGGTAGATAGATAGTTAAATAGATAGATAGCTAAATAGTTAGATAGTTAGATAGATAGCTAAATAGTTATATAGATAGATGGATAGGTAGATAGTTAGATATATTTAGATATCTATCTATCTATATATATATATATATATATATATATATATATATATATATATATATATATATATATATATATATATATAGGTAAGGTAAGGTACGTAGGGGTATTTGTGTGTATGTGTGAATAGGTATATACTTAGATACTTGGATATGTATAATATGTGATAGATATATATTTTTTAGCCTAGATTATTAACTAGAGGTATGTCTATATACCTAGATAGCTATCTAGAGGGGTAGTTAGAGGGGTATTAGAGAGGTATCCCAATACCTTGAGATATCAAGGTATCTCACCAAGGTATTGAGTTTCGAGCGGGGTATTTGAGCAATAGGCTAGGAATAGTATTGGAGTGATTTTTATATGCTTATGTGTATATATTTACACGTGCTAGCATAGGTTTTAGCGGGTTTAGACGCGGTGCGTGGCCTAGGGCGAGGTATCGGATACCGAGGGTATCCCGGTATCTCGAGGAGGCGAGTTTGAGAGTTTACTAGCTTAATGAGCTCAGTTTGACCTAAAATTTCAGGGGCACCCTAGTTTGACCTAGATTTGACCATAATTGTCCTCGTTGACCGTAAAAGTCAACGTTTGACCTAGTTATGACCTAGAGTTAACTTTTTGAATCTAGAGTTGACTTTTTGACCTAAATTTCACCGGTTTGACCCGTTCGACCTAGAATATCCCTAGAAGCCTGTTTTTAATTATTTTATATCAGTATAAATCCTTAGAACCCTGTTTAATTCTGTTTTTCGCAATAGGTTCTTGCGACACCGGTCCGGATTTCGATCCTCATCAGTTACTCAGGACATCAGGCGAGTACCTACCTCTGATAGTTTCCATTTTATGATAGCGTTTATATCACCTATTCTAGAACTGTAATACTTGATCCTGAGACATTATTACACGAGCTGGTACTAGTGGATCTTGTCATGAGATGCTATTCCCCTTACCGTGTTCAGCGGATACTCTATCACGTGTATTTTATCATGTGCTTCGGGTATTGATTCTCATGTGCTATCATGTGCTTCTTGTGCTCTCGCCTTCGTATGCGCGAGCTATTATCCAGTACGTAGCGTGTTGTGGTTGGTTCCAATGGTCTTAGTGGGGAGGGGAGTAGGAGTTGGTTATGTGATCAAAGCCAAACAGTATTCATGTGTATGTCGGTTATGCAACTCACACATAACAGAGTTATCGTAGTATTTTTCATGTGCAACCTAAGCCGATCACATAACGAACTTGTGCTCAAGGCACTTAGCTAGTATTCATATTTTCTCACATGCAGTTACTTATCTACTTGTATTGTTCTCCAGTTTATATTGCAGCTACTTATTCTGCTCCAGCATGTATTTATTTCTTGTGCATCTTGTATACTTTTCTATTGCTCGTCATATACACCTTACCATGTATTTGGAGTTGCTTTCAGAGTTATGTACTTCACTCAGTCCTGACTGGGCATATTTTTTCCAGAGGATCCTGAGAATTATTGTCCGATGTTCTATGGGCCGGGTGTTGACGAGTGCTGTGACCCCGAGACTAAGGAGGAGCCCTGCGAGGAGATGCCTATAGCACCCTAGTTAGCTAGGTGGGTTTCCTGGGTTGTTCCCAGTGGTTTTGGATGATTGTACTTATTCTTTTGATGCTGTGAGATATTGTAGACTATTATAGACTTGGACTGTATTTTGGATTTTGTTTTGCTCTCTTTGGTTCTGGTTTCCTTTTGATATCATATCATGCTTTTATTTCTTCCCCTAGTTATTGTGATTGAGAGATTATATATATTGCGTGGTTGCCCTCCTTTTGGAGAGGATTATTCATATATATATTGCGTGGTTGCCCTCCTTTTGGAGAGGTTATTGTCAGATTTTTTTGTGAGATATATAGATATGGTTGACCTAGAACGGACCTTACAGCGTTCTACCGTCGATTCTGCGGCGTAGGCTGGACGTACCCACGGCTCATGCCCAATTTTTTGGGTGCGGGTCGTGTCACTATTAAACCTGTTTTTATTTTATCTTGTTTTGTTCACTGTTTTCAGTGACGCTTTGACAGTTTTAAATCATATTTTATATATTATTATTGTATATATATATATGTGTATATATATGTGTTTTGTATATATTTATAATAATATATTATGTTATTTGTATACATATTAGTTTGTATATATATTATTTTAGGGTATATATTATTTGTATTAGTAGTATACTTTGTGTGAGTATGATTTGGGATCTAATTTTTATTCCTAAATTGTTGTATTTATTTTCTATATTATTTTATATAGAGGTTTTGTGAGGTTGACTTTGGTTTGACCATGTTTGACTTTAGTTGACTTTAGAGTTGACCATAGTTGACTTTTAACTTAAAATTGATTTATTTACCTAGGAGTTGACTAGTTTGACTTGTTCTCTTTTCGGGACCTTGTTTTAATGTGGTATTCCATATCTAGGTCTTCGAGGCACCGAGTCAGACATCTGTGAGACTGTTCTTTGGATTTCAGGCGAGTACATTCTCTGATAGTTTCTCATTTATGATATCCTCTATGTTCGTTGTATCTAGTGTAGATTTACATGTTTCTCTCGACACTATGGTTACACGGATTGGTATATCCGGATCTCGTCATGAGATGTTATTCCTTGGTATATGGTGTATATGGTGCAAGTATTGTTTCATTGGTTATCTTGTACATGTACAGACACCGATTCTCGGGGAGACTAGCTATCTTCTTGGGGAATCTAGTGCCATAGCATACCGTGGTTGGATCTATTATACCAGTCGGGGGTGGGGAGTATTAGTATAGATATGTTATCAAATCCCTATTGAATAAAGTATTGGTAAGCAAATAGTGTTGATCATGCACCGCACGTATGATTAGCCAGGCCGCATTGTATCTTGCCAAAGCCGATCACATGTTAAGCTAGTACTCACACACTTAGTCATTAGTATTATTGTTTCATTGGCATATTGTTCATTATTGTATTTTTTTCCAGTATTTCCTTATTGTCTATATATCTCTTGTATCTATTTTTGTGCATCTTGTTTATCCACAGCTATTTACTGTTACATAGTTTTTATCATGGATTAGAACTGCTGTTAGAGATGTACTCTGCTCCTTTCCTGACTGGATATATTTTTCCAGATAACACTGAGGAGTACCCTACCTATTATGGACCCCAGGATGTTGTGGGTTTAGATTCGGAGACCCTGGCTCAAGAGGGACTTATCCCAACTGAGACAGTTGACCCTGGAGTATAGCTTTGTAGTATGATAGTATTCTTTTGTACTGGATTTGTCTCCAGCTTATTTTTGTTACTCTTCAGACTCATTGATGTATTATTTTAAACTCATGAGTTGATGACTATTCTATTCTTATCTGATTCGTGTTCATTCTATCTTAGTTCTGTGATTGAGTACACTATCTTTTGGTGGTTCATTATATTAGATAGACTTTCTAGACAGCGTTCTACCGCCGATTCTTCGGCGTAGGCTGGGCGTTGTTTCCGACTAGTACCCTTACCCCGGGTGCGGGTCGTGACAGGTCGTGACAGCTACCCACGTCTGAATGATCTCATGAATCTGCGTGTGACGCGTGTCCCATTATGAGGTAACGCGTATAACTGCTTCTCGAGGACCACGACATGCAAGCACGTAGGTAACTGCCCCTCGCGTAAAGATGGTTGGCATAAAAGCCAAATAACTGTCTTGTAGGCGTAAAAGTCAAGTAGCTATCTTGTTGGCGTAAAAGCCAAATTCTGTCTAAAGCTTGATGCTGCATAAATAATGGGTAACCAGCATAAACTAGCCGATTATCCTTCCTGACTGAGGTCTTGAGCGTATTCTTGGCCAAATAGCCTTATCACGTACCTTGCAAATATAGCCTGAGTTGGCGTATTTCGAGGAGATAGCATACGGCGTACTCCTATAGTTAAAAATAGCCTGGTTGGCATAATATGCAGGGATAGTGATGTGAGCGTATTAACCCTAGTTTTAGCTCTCTCAGTCATTAAAAATAGAACAAAATCTCATGCATTAAATGCAGAGATCTGCCCCCATCTCGCGCATTAACTGCAGAGATATGCCTCGAGTTCTGTACGAAAAACACCTTTTGACGTGGCGTATAATTTCGTCTCATCTTGAGCATAAAGGCTCATTTCTGCCTGTGTAAAATAGGCAGCGTATTCCTTGAATGCGTAAAAATGACTTGTATCAAGGATATGCCACTAAACGATAATCTGGGGCTCTGCGCAGAATCATCATTACAGCCGTCTTCTCGATCGTCGTGCAGTACTCTTTGTCAGGAGTCAGGTTCACTGTTCTGTCTGACAGGTTCATTCGAGGAATATGAAGAGTTCCTCGTACAACTTCATGCTGCATTAAAAGCAGACATATTTTACGCTGTAGGGAGGTGTACCAACCTTTTACGCCAAAACAGCCTTGAAGCGCTACTTTACGCGGGCAACTCTGAAGTCATGTTTTATGCCACACAGCGCTGAAGCTATGTTTTACGCGTACTTCATGTATGTTTGGGTGTTTTACGCGTATAATTTCCCAGCGTATTTTTCATGCTTCTACAATATAGAGTCAACTCTATTTTATTTTGTAGTTGTAAAACCCCCTAATTTTAATTATTATAATTATTTAATTAATCATTTAATTTATTTATAGTATCTCTTAGCCAATTAGAAAATATAATTTATTGAATTCTAATTAATAGGTAAATATTCATCTAGAAATTTATGGAGCAAAAATATTATTTTATCTTATTTTATTTTATGTAGGAAATCTTTGTAGAAGTGTGAAAGATTATTTTTATGTACTAATATAATTTTTTTTGGAATTTTATTACCACATATATATATATATATATATATATATATATATATATAAATGGTATAAATAAAAAGAAAAGGAAAAAAAAGAAACAAATAATAAAACCTTAAAAGAAACTAAAACCTAGTCATAAACCCTAAACCCCTAACCACTAACCCCAAACCCACAACTAAAGCCTAAGCTACCAGCAGCTTTTCCTCCGCGCAGGAAGCCCCAGACCCACGCGGGCTAGCTGTAAACCCTCACCGCTCCCCCTTATATATATAGATATATCTAGTTATAATCCCTAACCCTAAACCTATCGCCCACTCCCCTACGACCCAGTGCCGACCTCGACGACCGTCGGAGCACCCCGCAAAAATTGTAGCGACGTACCCTACTTCAAGTGAAGTTTTTTGTTCCATCTTGCGACCGATTTCTGAACTGCCTTCATCGGTATGTTCACGACATATCCCCTTCCAACTCTGTAAATTAGTTTCCATCAAACAGCGCTTAACATTAGGTAGAAATCGAGGCTAAGTTGAAGGAAAACCATATATTTGAACTACAGAAAACTATTGCGACCACCTATATTTAAGGACTGATATCTTTCTCCACAAACATCCAAACTTAAATCTACTTTTTGCTATGTGAAGACCATATAACCGAGATTATCTTCTGTTAATTACATTATTTTATTTTGTGTTAAATTTAGAAATTAACTGGGTTAAAAATCATAAAAAACTTGTTTTCTAAAACTTTAGAATTGCGATACGGAGCGCGCCCCGCCAAACGGGACTGCCCCATCGCATACCAATTACACTGAAATGCGCATATGGTATGTCCTAACGTGTGAATTTTTGCGAAAACTGATTTGGACGTGTGTGCGCGTCAAAATCAACCCGTACCCGTAAAAAGTCTTCGTATCGCGACTTTTGTAAAATACTGCACCATTTAGTGAACACTCGTCGGAATGCGGCAAAACTTACGCCATTGGATTCGTGGTATCATGCTGGTCCTGTGACCCAAGTTTTACGCGATTCTAAGACAGTGTACCAAGCCGCCTATTTGCGGGCTCCACGGTTGACTTTAAGGTCGAATTTGTGTTCGGCTCACCGGAATCCAAAATTGGACATACCGCTGAGTTCGTATTGACGTTTAGAATTTGTTTGACCTATAACTTGTCCCATTTAGAGACCTTTATCCCTGGCACACTTTTCGGTGCAAAGTGGACCACATGTGGATCCCGCTTTGACCCAAAATTATTGTTTTGCCCCTGTGTCCAAATTGGACGAAAGGGTAGTATTTTCTAGCTATCTCGCTGATTCCGAGAATGTTGGTGATGTTTATTTCAGTATCCGGAGACGTCCATTCGGAGGCCTTAGTTTCTGATCCTATGTACTTGACATCTGGACGCTTACACTATACAGATTGCTTGCCAGGCAAGTATACCTTGCCATTGTACTGTGATTTACATTTCATATGATGCATGTATTTTATTTCTGTCATTTAGTTCATATATTTTAACTGGTATATAAACTGCGCGTCCAAGAATAACTTGGGTGCAACGACGGTGGCGTCGTATTCTGTTTTATTTATATATATGCATGTTTACCTAGTTTATGAGACCACCCCATTATCATGAGGCATTCTTATGTTTCATTGGCCATGACACTGTGTTTGATAATAAACAAAAGAAATTGAGAGTAGGTTTATAAGAAACCCTTTCTTTGTTTACAAACAAGAAAAAGAAGTAAAATTAATCCTATACGAGGATGTTAAGTACAATAAAAAATAATTCTGGGGAAATATTGCTATAGGAGTCTGATTTGCGATCGATCACTTTGTCCCTTGGACTACACGATAAAGAAGAAGTGCTATAGAAGAAGAAGAAGAAGCTTCAAAGATTGCAGGAGGGATTGAACTCTCGTTGCCAAAGTTATCAATCAACACTCTCTATGTGTACTCTCTCTGATCTCCTCTGATTCCGATCTCTCTTTTCTCTCTGATCCTTTTCTTTTTTGACCCTGTTCTTCTATGACCGGAAGTCTCTATTTATAGAGATCAGTCACAGTAACTGACCAATCGGCGTAAAAGCCAATTAGTGGAGAGAGTTGCACCTTTTACGCGACGGTTATAGTAACTGCTACCCACGTCTGAATGATCTCCTGAATCTGTATGTGACGCGTGTTCCATTATGAGGTAACGCGTATAACTGCTTCTCGAAGACCACGGCATGCAAGCCACGTAGGTAACTGCTCCTCGCGTAAAGATAGCTGACATAAAAGCCGAATAACTGTCTCATTGGCGTAAAAGCCAAATAGTTATCTTATTGGCGTAAAAGCCAAATAGCTGTGCTGTTGGCGTAAAAGCCCAATAGCTGTCTCGTTGGCATAAAAGCCAAGTAGCTGTCTTGTTGGCATAAAAGCCAAGTAGCTGTCTTGTTGGCGTAAAAGCTAAATTCTGCGTAAAGCTTGATGCTGCATAGGTAATAGGTAACCAGCGTAAACTAGCCAATTATCCTTCCCGACTGAGGTCTTGAGTGTATTCTGGGCCAAATAGCCTTATCATGTACCTTGCAAATATAGCCTGAGTTGGCGTATTTCGAGGAGATAGCATACGGCGTGCTCCTATAGTTGAAAATAGCCTGGTTTGGCGTAATATGCAGAGATAGTGACGTGAGCATATTAGCCCTAATTTTAGCTCTTCCAGTCGTTAAAAGTAGAACCAAATCCCGTGCATTAAATGCAGAGATCTGCCCCCATCTCGTGCATTAACTGCAGAGAAGTGCCTCGAGTTCTGTACGAAGAACAGCTTTTGACGTGGCATTTGGTTTTATCTCATCTTGAGCTTAAAAGCTCATTTCTGCCTGTGTAAAATAGGCAGCATATTCTTTGAATGCGTAAGAATGACTTGTATCAAGAATATGCCACTAAACGACAGTCTGGGGCTCCGTGCAGAATCATCATTACGGCCGTTCTCTCGATCGTCGTGCAGTACTCTTTGTTAGGAGTCAGGTTCACTGTTCTGTCTGACAGGTTCATTCGAGGAATACGAAGAGTTTCTCATACAACTTCATGCTGCATTACAGCCATAGTTTACGCCGGAGGGGCGATGTTGCAACCTTTTACGCCAAAAGAGGCTTGGAGTGCTGCTTTACGCGGGCAGCACTGAAGTCTTGTTTTACGTGTATAGTTCTGAAGCTTCTGTTTTACGCGTGCTTCATGTATGTTAGGGGTTTTACGCGTATAATTCCCAGCGTATTTTTTAAGCTTCTACAAGACCCCCTTCAAAGTTTTCAAATTTCTCGTAATTTGAAATACTTTGAATGAAGCATGAAATGGTCAAATTTGACTCTTCTGCGAGGCTGATTTCTCGGCAGATTTTAGAAAGTTTGTTGGGATTTAATGTGTTCTTTTCTGTCTATATAAAGGCAAGTGAGTGAACCTGTCTTTCCATACTTCCTTCACCAAAAGAGATGGATACCGAGATCCATTGGGCTGACCTGAGGAAGAAGAAGATCATGTTCTTCCAACATGTAAGGAGCCGTAAAAAGAAGCATCTTCGAGCAAATGACCTCTGTAACGATGGATCATGGAAGGATATCATAGCTTCCTTTGCTCGGGATAATCAGCAATCTTATATGGCGATTCGTCCAGGAGACAGGAAGGGTCACATTAGACCACACAGCTTGTTAGCTGTATTTTTTCCCATTATGGCGTTGGGCGAAGGTAGGCAGTTTGGTCCTGTCTTCCAGTATTGTGTTGGGTCTGAATCCCTAACACAATTCTAGGACGTAGCTGCCATGGCGTATGGAGGGTGGGTTTGAATAATGCATGCCCAGTTCTGTATCCTCCCGCCATTAATCATTTTCTTGTTCATCGGCCGTAGAAGCCGATGAAGTGCCGTAGAAGAAGAAAAAGATCTCCACCAATATGAGAACCTGACACAACAGATTCTCGGTGTGATCTTTAAATAAAAATGAGAAATCCTTTGTAGAGAAAGAATTTCCATCATATGTAATCATGAAAATAAAAATTCCTTTGTAAACTATATTTCCATTATATGTAATCATGATCAATAAACTTGTCTTCTTTTACGCAAGCTGATTTGCCATATTTGCTGTGAGGAAGTCTGATAATGTGCAGCTTCGACCCGTCTGAATAATTTTATGCTGACTCTGCTAAACACTTATCTGGTCATGTCCTATCTTTTATGCGTAACGGAAGATGCGTAAAGAGCTCTTTAGCATTAAGTTGTCTTGAAGATCCAACTTTCATGCTGTTTTTTGGACGAGGAGTCGCATAAAAATTCTGAACTGTCACTTCTCTGATACGAAGAGTTTCTGTTCAGACCATCATCTTCAAGAATGGTTTCCCTGAAAATCCCTCGAAGTAGGGCGAGAAATATCTGCCAACCAGGCCATACTTGAACTTAGATGTAAAAGATTCTGACTAGACTTCGAATGAACTTCCAATGACCCAAGAAGAAGAGTCATCTTCAATGCTGACCTTTGTGTGTTTCAGGCACTTGGAATGTTTTGTGGCCAAAAAGGAGCATTTTCTGCGTAAACCCTTGTAATTGTCCTTTCGAAAAGTTATAGACCATAGCCTCTGTTAGCTTCTGAGCGTAAAATCATAGATCTGTAGCTTCTGTGAGTAAAACCATAGATTTGTAGCCTCTAAGCGTAAAAGTTTCTGAGCGTAAAACCATTAATTTGTAGCCTCTGAGCGTAAAAACTTCTGAGCGTAAAACCATAGATTTGTAGCCTCTGAGCGTAAAAGCTTATGAGCGTAAAATCGTAGATTTATAGCCTCTGAGCGTAAAAGCTTCTGAGCGTAAAACCATAGATTTGTAGCCTCTGAGCGTAAAAGCTTATGAGCGTAAAACCGTAGATTTACAATCTCTGAGCGTGAAAGCTTCTGAGCGTAAAAGCTTCTGAGCGTAAAACCGTAGATTTGTAGCCTCTGAGCGTAAAAGCTTCTGAGCGTAAAACCATATATTTGTAGACTCTGAGCGTAAAATCCGGATCCGTTACGCAGTATGACTGTTCGTCTTCTTTTTTCAAATGATAGGCTGACGTGGTCCCAAATCATAACCGACTATTAAATATCGGATTTGGTTAGGGATTTGAAGAGTTATCCAAACTCTATAAATAGCCCAAGGCCTTGAGAGAGAAACTTTTTATCTGTCTTCGCAAAACCCTTGCTTTCCAAAAACCTTTCTTCTTCGTCTCTTCCCTGAGAACTCAGATTCGCCATGGCACCCAAACAAGCTTCCACTACTAAGGGAAAGAAGGTCGCTTCCTCATCTCGCTTCACTGCTCAAGCACGAGAAACCCCCATTAGGCTGAGTGAGTCCCTATCTGAACGCAGTGCTCCACCGTCGAGCTGTGCTCCAGATATTACAGGTAAAGACTTTAAGAGGAAAAGCCCTTCGTACACGTTGTGCGTGTATGCGCAAGTTCATCTTCTGTGCAAAGAACCTCTTCGAGGAAGATGATGCACAGAGATGTTTTATTATTATGCCCACATTCCTAATGTGTCAGCGTAAAAACTCCAAATTTTTGCAGTCTGGCGTAAAAACTCAGACTGTCGAAATTTGGCGTATACTACAAACTTTGAGTTTTACGCGCTGGATGTAAATTCCGGCATAAAAACTCAAAATTTGGCAGTCTGGCGTAAAAAGCTCAGACTGTTATATTTTGGCGTATACTGCCAACTTTGATTTTTACGCACTGAAAATAGATCCCAGCGTAAGACTCAAGTTTTTGCAGTCCAACGTAAAAGCTCAGACTGTTATTCTTTGGTGTATCCTGCAAGAGTGTAGTGTCTAGCGTAAAAATTGACTTGTTTTCTTGCATTTTGTAGTGGACTTGCAGATCTCTCCTTTGGCTGAAGTGATGGACTCTGCTGCCGGGATGCTGAACTCAAACTATCTGGAGGACTTGTCCCATGTGACATTCCCGATTTCTAGAAATGAGTATCCTCAAGAAAGGGGAACTCTGATCTCGTCCCAAGGAGAACGAATGCTGCTAAGTATGATAAGGGGGGAGCCCCTGACATACATAGATGGGACTGAATATAAGAAACCATGTTTCTTATTCGGGGATGTTATCGACAAACAATCCCAGACAAAGCCCAAGAAGGAGGATTGGGTGTTTACTGCTGAGGGCACGGTCATGTATCTGCCCAGGATGCCCAGAGATTACCCTATCTCTGCGTTCTTCCATGCCACACATCCTAGGAAGATGATGTGGACCCTGACTCCCGATCTTCATGGCCGGCCGGGGAAGATCTTATACAACAAATGATTGAACCAAGGAGCCTTTATGAGCAGACCTTCAGGCCCTGTTATGCCTTTTAGGGAATTACTGCCGGGTAGCGTCCCGAGTGAGGACACTTCACTGATCCAGCCGGTTCAGATATCGACTTTCTACAATGACTTTATGGGGCAGGGAGGAGTGTACCCTAAGGTCAACCCTCGGACCAGTGGATGGCTTAGCCCCAGGAATCTTCGATGGGCCAGTTTAACTGCCTGGGCCCTGAAGCACTTCCAGACGGAGCTGGAAAGTATTGGCTTATTCGCGGCTGTGAGTGCCACTAGTGTTGGGCTGCCTGTCAACCCCAACTTGTTTTTAGCCTTGATGGAGCGATATAACTCTCTCACTGGGACTTTTGCCACTCCGCTAGGTGAGTTGGGCTTAGCCCTTCATGAGATGGCGGAGATTTCAAAGCTGCCAATGGGGGACACTCCTTATGAAGAGTATGTTCCCACAAATAGGGAGCTGAGGGATACAAACCCTCGGGCAGTGGCAGTGTACCAGGAGCTGATGAGCCACTACCTTGCTTGCACCACCTTCTACAAAGAGCCCTCTGATTTGGCTCATATTAATAAATGGGTATCCTACCTCTTCTTCCACCAGGCCAGAAATGCTAAGCCGGACAAGGTTGTAGATAGTAGAGATAAGCCCTTGAACTTCCTAAGCATGCTTAGTGCTGCCACGGTCGATGATCTCATCGAAGATGCAGGGGCTTCGGATTATATTCTCGATGAGGAGATGGGGGGTTATCCCGCGGGCACTAAAGCCTTCAGTTATATGAGGTATTGTATCAAGCCTCTGTCAAGGGAGGCTCAACTGGATGGCTTCCTCTCTGTCTGGCTATGCCGATGGGTAGTACCTGGCATCGCGTCTACGAATCGCATTCATCACAACACCTTATGGCCCACAGTACGGTTGGTGTTTGGAGCAAGATTGGGCTTGCTTCCTGCCATGGTATGTAGAATACAAGCTGGCCTGAGGGCCATTACTGATGGGCTGCTTGCAGATGATACACAGCGTGAAGGATTTCCCCGAGTAGAATTACCATTTTTATACCTGATGGGATGGTTAATCCTTCACAACACCAAGGTGATTTCTCCTGGTCCTGCCAGCGGTTCGGGAAATAACTTCTTGTTCAATTACAAGAATTCCCTTTAGAACGTGGTGGGCGTCATAGATTGCCGACGAGCATTAAATTTTTCCCATGGCTGGAAGCTCTTCTGTATCGTTCCCCCTGTACATATCAATCAACATAGGACGAAACTTAAGGATGCAGGTCAAAGGAGAACTATTCTTTCTCCTGAAGCCTTTTATTGGTTGGTCTGCATTAGACCTTCCCACCTGCTATACAAAAGTGAGGACCACTGCTACTTGGAGCCTTATCTGCCCAGCCGGTTCGTCAGACAATTTGGGTACGACAAGTTGCATGTGGGGAATCCCATAACCAGCTTCAAGTCCAAAGGTGGACTTATTGATGGAGCCAGAGGATGACGGTATTTCATCACGGGTTGTACAGGTACAATTTTTGCTGTGCCCGCGACCTCTCTCTCTATGGAGTTGCGCATTCTTCATTCGTACGTGTAATTTTATGCGTCCATCAATACCTTCCATCGTAATTTTGATGTGCATGGAAGTTTCAGGATGCCCACCCATAGGTCTACTGGAAGGGAGGAGATACCGTCTGTCTCTTCTGATGAAGGTGAAGACCCTACTGGTGCAGATGAGTTTTTATTGATAATACCGAGAGGCGTAATAGCTCCGCCAGCAGAGCCTCTCGTAATCTCCAATAAACGGAAGGCTTCCACTCTGAAAGAGCCTTCCCCCCGCAAGAAGAAGACGGCCAGAGGTCCTAAAAAGACTTCCACCGAGGGGGCTTCTAGTAGTGAACCTATTATTTTCCCAGTTGGGGATGATTCTTTGATCTGAGATCCTTCACCTTTTAGAGAGGGAACCTCCATAGTTTTGGCTGCCAGTGATGGAGATTCTTTGCTCGCGATCGCTGCCGTCACTACCACTGCTGGTAGTGCTTCGAGGTCGCCTTCGAGACCGAGCATATTCAGAATCAATATACCTTTATCCAGACCAATAGCGGGAGTAACCCCTCCTACGTATGTAAGTATTTCCAGCGAGATTCCACCCGATGAACCTCGAGTGGATCTGGATGATGATTGGGATGACTTCCATCAAACGTCAGTTGGTGCACCCTCTTCTCCAGGTATGACAGCTTGTTTAGCATCATTAAGACATGATTTAGCTATACAGGCTGCAGACGCAACATACATGCCATCGGCCATGGGTAAATGTTGTCTTCACATTTTCTTTAGGAAAATTAACATCAAGGTAATATTAATTTTCTCTTGTCTTATTTTCAGGTGAAGACATCTCTGGGGATGGCGGAGTTGACACAACCTCTGACTTTGTTGCGGATCCATTTAATGAAACTGTGGTGATCGACGTCAAAGAAGAGTGCTTTAAAACTGTCGATTTCTCATCCGCAACATTCTCGAGTGTCATCCCACCAGTGGGAGTTCAAATAACATCAGAGGAGGATGAACCCACCATCTCGTCCGTGCCTCCTTCGTCGAGTATACCAGCAACTTCAACTGTTGTTGGTGTCTCTTCTTTTGTCGCACTCTCTGTTGAAGCAACAATCGTGGCGACATCCTCTGTAGTCATTCCTGGAGGAAGATTTACTGATATTGCGGCCACTCCCGGCGTCCATTCGAGCTTTGCTATGCTAGTGGATCAATACACTAGCATATTCTATATCACTTTGAAAGAGTTGATATCGATGGTGCTGGAGAAGAACTTAGGTTTCGATGCTCTGAAGATGTCCTCCAATCTCCCTATAGTGCAGATTAGGAATTTCAGTGATGCTGAAAGAGCTGATACGCTAGAGCAAATAGTTAATGGTTTAGAACAACCTATTAACGAGTATTTGCAACTATCCCGAGGCAGCATCGACGATCTAGTTCAAGCTAAGTATGACTCCTTAACTGCAAAACTTGCTGAGCAAATAGAAACTCTGAACAAATCCATCCAAGAACAACAACAAGAGATGGATAAAGAGCGGGCTGTCTTGGTAGATTTTATTCCTCAGCTAGCTAAGTGCCAGGACGAATATGAGGGAGATGAAGCGAGGGTTCGAGATTTGGAAGCTGAACTCGCTCAGGAAAGGGAGAGGCTTCTCCAGACATCGGCAGCTCGTGATGTATTTAAGGGCCAAGTGGAGACAGCTCAGTAGAACTTGACGCGTGTGGGTGCCATCCGCGCCGGTTTCGTTGATGCTCGGTCCGAACTATCTCGCTTGAACGACGACGATGCAAGGCTGGAATGGGCTCGCAACCATATTTTGAACTCCAGGAATGAGAGGATGGTTGCTTTGGCACGACAGATTAGGGATTTAACTGCTCCTCCCCAATGACGTACATTTTTGCTTCTTCTGTAATTTTGCTATTCCAGAGATAATAAAGACATTTTTTCTGATTTTGTGGACCTATGACTTTTGAATATAAATGATAGGCTAAGATGAAAGTGATATCAAAGGTAATATGGACGTGATATACTTTTGGTAAGTTTCAGTTGGATATATCTATTCAGAGGTTATATGGACATGATAGAATATGCTCCAACTAAATTTGTATACAAAACACTATCAGAGGTAATATGGATGTGATAGGTTTTGAAGTTTCAAATTAGTCAAACATATCTATTCAGAGGTCATAATAACATGATAGAATATGATCCAACTAATCTTCGTATGTAATGTTATCAGAATGAAATCTTCACCATACCCCTTTGAGCAAAGGAGATCAAGCATAGTACTTCTTCAGGAATTTGCCGTTGGTAGGAGCCATTATCAAATCTCCATTAGGCTTGGCTAATCTGTAAGCGCCGTTTGAGAATGTCGTTTCAACCACATAAGGACCTTCCCATTTAGGCTAGAATTTGCCCTTACTTTTGTGTGTAATGATCATTGGCCTCTTCACAGCTAAAACTAGTTCACCAACTTTGAACACTCTTTCCTTCACTTTTTTTATTAAAAGCTCTGGAAATGCGTGCCTGGTAGAACGCAATGCGCTGCTGAGCTTGAAGGCATTTCTCGTCTAATCCTTCTAGCTCTTGAAGCCTTAATTGATCATTTTTTTCCTGAGTCAACTCATTAGCCACTGCTATTCTGAATGATGGGATTTGGATTTCAATGGGGAGAACTACTTCACACCTATAAACTAATGAAAATAGGGTACAACCTGTTGGTGTTCGTACCGTTGTGCGATATGCCTAGAGACATTCCCCCAGTTTCTCATTCCAATCTCTTTTGTTCGAAGAGACGAACTTTTTTAAGAGTTTGATGATGGTTTTGTTGAAGGCTTCCGCCAAACCATTAGCAGTAGGATTATATGCCGTTGAGGCCATATTTTGTATCTGATTCTTACCGCAAAATCGGTGAAACGCTTGGCTGATAAATTGAGGCCCATTATCATGAATTATCCTTTGGGGTATCCCAAAGCGATAAATCATATGATGCTTGATAAAGTTGATCGCGTTGGATGTCTTTACCTCAGCAAGAGGGATCACCTCCGCCCATTTGGAGAAATAATTCATGATAGCCAATATTTTATTACCATATATATATATATATATATATATATATATATATATATATATATATATATATATATATATATATATATATATGGTATAAATAAAAAGAAAAGGAAAAAAAGAAACAAATAATAAAACCTTAAAAGAAACTAAAACCTAGTCATAAACCCTAAACCCCTAACCACTAACCCCAAACCCACAACTAAAGCCTAAGCTACCAGCAGCTTTCCCTCCACGCAGGAAGCCCCAGACCCGCGTGGCCCAGCTGTAAACCCTCACCACTCCCCCTTATATATATAGATATATCGAGTTATAATCCCTAACCCTAAACCTATCACCCACTCCCCCACGACCCAGTGCCGACCTCGACGACCGTCGGAGCACCCCGCAGCCATCGAAGCACCGCCGGCCACCCCTGCGTCCTCGTAACCGCGCGAGCAGTCCGCGCAGAAACTGCAGCAACGTACCCTACTTCAAGCAAAGTTTTTCGTTCCATCTTGCGACCGATTTCTGAACCGCCTTCATCGGTAAGTTCACGACCTATCCCCCTTCCAACTCTGTAAATTAGTTTCCATCAAACAGCGCTTAACATTAGGTAGAAATTGAGGCCAAGTTGAAGGAAAACCACATATTTGAACTACAGAAAACTGTTACGACCACCTATATTTAAGGACTGATATCTTCCTCCATAGACATCCAAACTTAAATCTACTTTTTGCTATGTGAAGACCATATAACCGAGATCATCTTCTGTTAATTATATTATTTTATTTTGTGTTAAATTTAAAAATTAACTGGGTTGAAAATCATGAAAAACTTATTTTCCAAAACTTTAGAATTGCGATACGGAGCGTGCCCCACCAAACGGGACTGCCCCATCGTATACCAATTATACTGAAAGGCGCATATGGTATGTCCTAACGTGTGGGCTTTTGCGGAAACTGATTTGGACATGTGTGCGCGTCGAAATTAACCTGTATCCGTGAAAAGTCTTCGTATTGAGACTTTTGCAAAATACTGTACCATTTAGTGTACGCTCGTCGGAATGTGGTAAAACTTACGCCATTGGATTCGTGGTATCACGCTGGTCCTGTGACCCAAGTTTCACACGATTCTAAGAGAGTGTACCAAGCCGCCTATTTGTGGGTCCCACAGTTAACTTTAAGGGCGAATTTGTGTTCTGCTCACCGGAATCCAAAATTGGACATACCGCTGAGTTCGTATTGACGTTTAGAATTTGTTTGACCTATAACTTATCCCATTTAGAGACCTTTATCCTGGCATACTTTTCGGTGTAAAGTGGACCACATGTGGATCCCGCTTTGACCCAAAAATACTATTTTGCCCATGTATCCAAATTGGACGAAAGGGTAGTATTTTTTAGCTATCTCACTGATTCCGGGAACGTTGGTGATTTTATTTCAGTATCCGGAGACGTCCATTCGGAGGCCTTAGTTTCTGATCCAGTGTACTTGACATCTGGACGCTTACACTATACAGATTGCTTGCCAGGCAAGTATACCTTGCCATTGTACTATGATTTATATTTCATATAATGCATATATTTTATTTCTGTCATTTAGTTCATATATTTTAACTGGTATATAAACTGTGCGTACAAGAATAACTTGGGTGCAACGACGGTGGCGTCGTATTCTGTTTTATTTATATATATGCATGTTTACCTAGTTTATGAGACCACCCCATTATCATGAGACATTCTTATGTTTTATTGGCCATGACACTGTGTTTGATAATAAATGAAAGAAATTGAGAGTAGCTTTATACGAAACCCTTTCTTTGTTTACAAACAAGAAAAAGAAGTACAATTAATCCTATACGAGGATGTTTAGTACAATAAAAAATAATTCTGGGGAAATATTGCTATAGGAGTCTAATTTGCGATCGATCACTTTGTCCCTTGGACCACACGATGACGAAGAAGTGCTATAGAAGAAGAAGAAGAAGAAGCTTCAAAGATTGCAGGAGGGATTGAACTCTCGTTGCCAAAGTTATCAATCAACACTCTCTATGTGTACTCTCTCTGATCTCCTCTGATTCTGATCTCTCTTTTCTCATTGATCCTTTTTGTTTTTGACCCTATTCTTCTGTGACCGGAAGTCTCTATTTATAGAGATCAGTCACAGTAACTGACCAATCAGCGTAAAAGCCAATTAGTGGAGAGAGTTGCACCTTTTACGCGGCGGTTATAATAACTGCTACCCACGTCTGAATGATCTCCTGAATCCGCATGTGACGCGTGTCCCATTATGAGATAATGCGTATAACTGCTTCTCGAAGACCACGGCATGCAAGCCACGTAGGTAACTGCTCCTCGCGTAAAGATAGCTGGCATAAAAGCCGAATAACTGTCTCATTGGCGTAAAAGCCAAATAGTTATCTTGTTGGTGTAAAAGCCAAATAGCTGTCATGTTGGCGTAAAAGCCCAATAGCTGTCTCGTTGGCATAAAAGCCAAGTAGCTGTCTTGTTGGCATAAAAGCCAAGTAGCTGTCTTGTTGGCATAAAAGTCAAATTCTGCGTAAAGTTTGATGATGCATAGGTAATAGGTAATCAGCGTAAACTAGCCAATTATCCTTCCTGACTGAGGTCTTGAGCGTATTCTGGGCCAAATAACCTTATCACGTACCTTGCAAATATAGCTTGAGTTGGCGTATTTCGAGGAGATAGCATACGGTGTGCTCCTATAGTTGAAAATAGCCTGGTTTGGCGTACTATGCAGAGATAGTGACGTGAGCATATTAGCCTAATTTTACCTCTCCCAGTCGTTAAAAGTAGAACCAAATATCGTGCATTAAATGCAGAGATCTGCCCCCATCTCGTATATTAACTGCAGAGACGTGCCTCGAGTTCTGTACGAAGAACAGCTTTTGACGTGACATTTGGTTTCATCTCATCTTGAGCTTAAAAGCTCATTTCTGCCTGTGTAAAATAGGCAGCGTATTCCTTGAATGCGTAAGAACGACTTGTATCAAGAATATGCCACTAAACGATAGTCTGGGGCTCTGTGCAGAATCATCATTACGGTCGTCCTCTCGATCGTCGTGCAGTACTCTTTGTCAGGAGTCAGGTTCACTATTTTGTCTGACAGGTTCATTCGAGGAATACGAAGAGTTTCTCGTACAACTTCACGCTGTATTAAAAGCAGACATAGTTTACGTCGGAGAGGCGATGTAGCAACCTTTTACGCCAAAACAAGCTTGGAGTGCTGCTTTACGCGGGCAGCACTGAAGTCTTGTTTTACGCATATAGTTCTGAAGCTTCTGTTTTACGCGTGCTTCATGTATGTTAGGGGTTTTATGCGTATAATTCCCAGCGTATTTTTCATGCTTCTACAAGACCCCCTTCAAAGTTTTCAAATTCCTCGTAATTTGAAATACTTTGAATGAAGCATGAAACGGTCAAATTTGACCCATTCTGCGAGGCTGATTTCTCGGCGAATTTTAGGAAGTTTGTTGGGATTTGATGTGTTCTTTTCTGCCTAAATAAAGTCAAGTGAGTGAACCTGTCTTTCCACACTTTCTTCACCAAAAGAGATGGTTGCCGAGATCCATTAGGCTGACCTAAGGAAGAAGAAGATCATGTTCTTCCAACATGTAAGAAGCCGTAAAAAGAAGCGTCTTCGAGCAAATGTCCTCTACAACGATGGATCATGGAAGGATATCATAGCTTTCTTTGCTTGGGATAATCAGCAATTTTATATGGTGATTCGTCCGGGAGAGAGGAAGGGTCACATTAGACCACACAGCTTGTTAGCTGTATTTTCTTCCATTATGGCGCTGGGCGAAGGTAGGCAGTTTGGTCCTGTCTTCCAGTATTGTGTTGGGTCTGAATCCCTAACACAATTCTAGGACGTAGCTGCCATGGCGTATGGAGGGTGGGCTTGAATAATGCATGCCCAGTTCTGTATCCTCCCGCCATTAATCATTTTCTTGTTCATCGGCCGCAGAAGCCGATGAAGTACCGTAGAAGAAGAAAAAGATCTCCACCAATATGAGAACCTGGCACAACAGATTCTCGGTATAATCTTTAAATGAAAATGAGAAATCCTTTGTAGAGAAAGAATTTCCATCATATGTAATCTTGAAAATGAAAAATTCTTTGTAAACTGAATTTCCATCATATGTAATCATGATCAATAAACTTGTCTTCTTTTACGCAAGCTGATTTGCCATATTTGCTGTGAGGAAGTCTGATAATGTGCAGCTTCGACCCGTCTGAATAATTTTACGCTGACTTTGCTAAACGCTCATCTGGTCATGTCCTATCTTTTATGCATAACAGAAGATGCGTAAAGAGCTCTTTAGCATTAAGTTGTCTTGAAGATCCAACTGTCATGCTATTTTTTGGACGAGGAGTCGCATAAAAATTATGAACTGTCGCTTCTCTGATACGAAGAGTTTCTGTTCAGACCATCATCTTCAAGAATGATTTCCCCGAAAATCCCTCGAAGTAGGGCGAGAAATGTCTGCCAACCAGGCCATACTTGAACTTAGATGTAAAAGATTCTGACTAGACTTCGAATGAACTTCCAATAACCCAAGAAGAAGAGTCATCTTCAATGCTGACCTCTGTGTGTTTTAGGCACTTGGAATATTTTATAGCCAAAAAGGAGCATTTTCTGCGTAAACCCTTGTAATTGGCCTTTCGAAAAGTCATAGACCATAGCCTTTGTTAGCTTCTGAGCGTAAAATCATAGATCTATAGATTCTGTGAGTAAAACCATAGATTTGTAGCCTCTGAGCGTAAAAGCTTCTGAGCGTAAAACCATATATTTGTAGCCTCTAAGTGTAAAAGCTTCTGAGCGTAAAACCGTAGATTTATAGCCTCTGAGCGTAAAAGTTTCTGAGCATAAAACCGTAGATTTATAGCCTCTGAGCGTGAAAGCTTCTGAGCATAAAACCGTAGATTTGTAGCCTCTGAGCGTAAAAGCTTCTGAGCGTAAAACCATAGATTTGTAGCCTCTGAGCGTGAAATCCGGATCCGTTACGCAGCATGACTGTCCGTCTTCTTTTTTTTAAATGATAGGCTGACATGGTCCCAAATCATAACTGACTATTAAATATCGAATTTGGTTAGGGATTCGAAGAGTTATCCAAACTCTATAAATAGCCCAAGGCCTTGAGAGAGAAACTTTTTATTTGTCTTCGCAAAACCCTTGCTTTCCAAAAATCTTTCTTCTTCGTCTCTTCCCGAGAACTCAGATTCGCCATGGCACCCAAACAAGCTTATACTGCTAAGGGAAAGAAGGTCGCTTCCTCATCTCGCTCCACTGCTCAAGCACGAGCAACCCCCATTAGGCTGAGCGAGTCCCGATCTGAACGCAGTTCTCCACCGTCGAGCTGTGCTCCGGACATTACAGGTAAAGACTTCGAGAGGAAAAACCCTTCGCACACGTTGTGCGTGTATGCGCAAGGTCATCTTCTGTGCTAAGAACCTCTTCGAGGAAGATGATGCACAGAGATGTTTTATTATTATGCCCACATTCCTAATGTGTCAGCATAAAAACTCCAAATTTTTGCAGTCTGGTGTAAAAACTCAGACTGTCAAAATTTGGAGAATACTACAAACTTTGAGTTTTACGCGCTGGATATAAATTCTGGCGTAAAAACTCAAAATTTGGCAGTCTGGCGTAAAAAGCTCAGACTGTTATATTTTGGCGTATACTGCCAACTTTGAGTTTTACGCACTGAAAATAGATCCCAGCGTAAGACTCAAGTTTTTGCAGTCCGACGTAAAAGCTCAGACTGTTATTCTTTGGCGTATCCTGCAAGAGTATAGTGTCTAGCATAAAAACTGACTTATTTTCTTGCATTTTGCAGTGGACTTGCAGATCTCTCCTTTGGCTGAAGTGATGGGCTCTGCTGTCGGGATGCTGAACTCAAACTATCCGGAGGACTTGTCCCATGTGACATTCTCAATTTCTGGAAATGAGTATCCTCAAGAAAGGGGAACTCTGATCTCGTCCCAAGGAGAACGAATGCTGCTAAGTATGATCAGTGGGGAGCCCCTGACATACATAGATGGGACTGAATATAAGAAACCATGTTTCTTATTCGGGGATATTATCGACAAACAATCCCAGACAAAGCCCAAGAAGGAGGATTGGGTGTTTACTGCTGAGGGCACGGTCATGTATCTGCCCAGGATGCCCAGAGATTACCCTATCTCTGCGTTCTTCCATGCCACATATCCTAGGAAGATGATGTGGACCCTGACTCCCGATCTTCATGGCCGGCCGGGAAAGATCTTATACAACAAAGGATTAAACCAAGGAGCCTTTATGAGCAGACCTTCAGGCCCTGTTATGCCTTTTAGGGGATTACTGCCGGGTAGCGTCCCGAGTGAGGACACTTCACTGATCCAGCCGGTTCAGATATCGACTTTCTGTAATGACTTTATGAGGCAGGAAGGAGTGTACCCTAAGGTCAACCCTCGGACCAGTGGATGGCATAGCCCCAGGAATCTTCGATTGGCCAGTTTAACTGCCTGGGCCCTGAAGCACTTCCAGACGGAGCTGGAAAATATTGGCTTGTTCGCGGCTGTGAGCGCCACTAGTGTTGGGCTGCCTGTCAACCCCAACTTGTTCTTAGCCTTGATGGAGTGATACAACTCGCTCACTGGGACTTTTGCCACTCCGCTAGGTGAGTTGGGCTTAGCCCTTCATGAGATGGCGGAGATTTTAAAGCTGCCAATGGAGGACACTCCTTATGAAGGGTATGTTCCCACAAACAGGGAGCTGAGGGATACAAACGCTCGGGCAGTGGCAGTGTACCAGGAGCTGATGAGCCACTACCTTGCATGTACCACCTTTTACAAAGAGCCCTCTAATTTGGCTCATATCAATAAATGGGTATCCTACCTCTTCTTCCACCAGGCCAGAAATGCTAAGCCGGACAAGGTTGTAGATAGCAGAGATAAGCCCTTGAACTTCCTAAGCATGCTTAGTGCTGCCACGGTCGATGATCTCATCGAAGATGCAGGGGCTTCGAATTATATTCTCGTTGAGGAGATAAGGGGTTATCCCGCGGGCACTAAAGCCTTCAGTTATATGAGGCATTGTCGCAAGCCTCTGTCAAGGGAGGCTCAACTGGCTGGCTTCCTCTCTGTCTAGCTACGCCGATGGGTAGTACCTAGCATCGCGTCTGCGGATCGCATTCATCGCAATACTTTATAGCCCGCAGTACGGTTGGTGTTTGGAGCAAGATTGGGCTTGCTTCCTGCCATGGTATGTATAATACAAACTGGCCTGAGGGCCATTACTGATGGGCTGCTTGCAGATGATACGCAATGTGAAGGATTTTCCCGAGTGGAATTACCATTCTTATACCTGATGGGATGGTTAATCCTTCACAACACCAAGGTGATGTCTCCCGGTCCTGCCAGCAATTCGGGAAATAACTTCTTGTTGAATTACAAGAATTCCCTTTGGAACGTGGCGAGCGTCATAGATTGCCGACGAGCATTAAATTTTGCCCATGGCTGGAAGCTCTTCTGTATCGTTCCCCTATACATATCAATCAACAGGGGACGAAACTTAAGGATGCAGGTCAAGGAAGAACTATTCTTTCTCATGAAGCCTTTTATTGGTTGGTCTGCAATAGACCTTCCCACCTGCTATACAGAAGTGAGGACCACTGCTACTTGGAGCCTTATCTGCCCAGCCGGTTCGTTAGGCAATTTGGGTATGACCAGTTGTATGTGGGGAATCCCATAACCAGCTTTCAAGTCCAAAGGGGAATCCCATCACGGGTTGTACAGGTACAATTTTTGTTGTGCCCGCGACCTCTCTCTATGGAGTTGCGCATTCTTCATTCATACGCGCAATTTTATGCGTCCATCAACACCTTCCATCGTGATTTTGATGTGCATGGAAGTTTTAGGATGCCCATCCATAGATCTATTGGAAGGGAGGAGATACCGTCTGTCTCATCTGATGAAGGTGAAGACCCTACTGGTGCAGATGAGTTTTTATTGATAATACCGAGAGGCGTAATAGCTCCGCCAGCAGAGCCTCTCGTTATCTCCAATAAACGGAAGGCTTCCACTCTGAAAGAGCCTTCCCCCCACAAGAAGAAGACGGCCAGAGGTCCTAAAAAGACTTCCACCGAGGGGGCTTCTAGGAGTGAACCTATTATTTCCCCAGTTGGGGATAATTCTTTTATCTGAGGTCCTTTACCTTTTAGAGAGGGAACCTCCACAGTTCCGGCTGCCAGTGCTGGAGATTCTTTGCTCGCGATCGCTGCCGTCACTACCACTACTGGTAGTGCTTCGAGGTCGCCTTCGAGACCGAGCATATTCAGAATCAATATACCTTTATCCAGACCAATAACGGGAGTAACCCCTCCTACGTTTGTAAGTATTTCTAGCGAGATTCCATCCGATGAACCTCGAATGGATCTGGGTGATGACTGGGATGAATTTCATCAAACGTCAGTTGGTGCACCCTCTTCTCCAGGTATGACAGCTTGTTTAGCATCATTAAGACATGATTTAGCTATACAGGCTGCAGACGCAACATACATGCCATCGGCCATGGGTAAATATTGCTTCACATTTTTTTTAGGAAAATTAACATCAAGGTGATATTAATTTTCTCTTGTCTACTTTTCAGGTGAAGACATCTCTAAGGATGGCGGAGTTGACACAACCTCTGACTTTGTTGCGGATCCATTTAATGAAACTGTGGTGATCGACGTCGAAGAAGAGTGCTTTAAAACTGCCGATCTCTCATCTGCAACATTCTCGGGTGTCATCCCGCCAGTGGGAGTTCAAATAACATCAGAGGAGGATGAACCCACTATCTCGTCCATGCCTCCTTCGTCGAGTATACCAGCAACTTCAGCTGTTGTTGGTGTCTCTTCTTTTGTCGCGCCCTCTGTTGAAGCAACAACTATGGCGACATCCTCTGCAGTCATTCCTGGAGGAAGATTTACTGATATTGCGGCCACTCTCGGCGTCCATTCGAGCTTTGCTATGCTAGTGGATCAATACACTAGCATATTCTATCTCACTTTGAAAGAGTTGATATCGATGGTGCTGGAGAAGAACTTAGATTTCGATGCTCTGAAGATGTCCACCAATCTTCCTATAGTGCAGATTAGGAATTTCAGTGATACTGAAATAGCTGATGCGCTAGAGCAAATAGTTAATGGTTTAGAACAACCCATTAACGAGTATTTACAACTATCTCGAGGCAGCATCGACGATCTGGTTCAAGCTAAGTATGACTCCTTAACTGCAGAACTTGCTGAGCAAATAGAAACTCTGAACAAATCCATCTAAGAACAACAACAAGAGATGGATAAAGAGCGGGCTGTCTTGGTGGATTTTATTCCTCAGCTAGCTAAGTGCCAGGACGAATATGAGGGAGATGAAGCGAGGGTTCAAGATTTGGAAGCTGAACTCGCTCAGGCAAGGGAGAGGCTTCTTCAGACATCGACAGCTCGTAATGTATTTAAGGGCCAAGTGGAGATAGCTCAGCAGAACTTGACGCATGCGGGTGCCATCCGCGCCGATTTTGTTGATGCTCGGTCCGAACTATCTCACTTGAACGATGATGATGCAAGGCTGGAACAGGCTCGCAACCATATTTTGTACTCCAGGAATGAGAGGATGGCTGCTTTGGCGCGATAGATTAGGGATTTAACTGCTCCTCCCCAATGACGTAATTTTTTGCTTCTTCTGTAATTTTGCTATTCCAGAGATAATAAAGATATTTCTTCTGATTTTGTGGACCTATCACTTTTGAATATAAATGGTAGGCTAAGATGAAAGTGATCTCAGAGGTAATATGGACGTGATATACTTTCGGTAAGTTTCAGTTGGATATATTTATTCAGAGGTTATATGGACATGATAGAATATGCTCCAACTAAATTTTTATACAAAACACTATCAGAGGTAATATGGATATGATAGGTTTTAAAGTTTCAAATTAGTCAAACATATCTATTCAGAGGTCATAATAACATGATAGAATATGATCCAACTAATCTTCGTATGTAATGTTATCAGAATGAAATCTTCACCATACCCCTTTGAGCAAAGGAGATCAAGCATAGTACTTCTTCAGAAATTTGCCGTTGGTAGGAGCCATTATCAAATCTCCATTAGGCTTGGCTAATCTGTAAGCGCCGTTTGAGAATGTCGTTTCAATCACATAATGACCTTCCCATTTAGGCTAGAATTTGTCCTTACTTTTGTGTGTAATGATCATTGGCCTCTTCACAGCTAAAACTAGTTCACCAACTTTGAACACTCTTTCCTTCACTTTTTGATTAAAAGCTCTGGAAATACGTGCCTGGTAGAACACAATGCGTTGCTGAGCTTGAAGGCATTTCTCGTCTAATCCTTCTAGCTCTTGAAGCCTTAATTGATCATTATTTTCCTGAGTCAACTCATTAGCCACTGCTATTCTGAGTGATAGGATTTGGATTTCAATGGAGAGAACTGCTTTACACCCATAAACTAATAAAAATGGGGTACAACCTGTTGGTGTTCGTACCGTTGTGCGATATGCCCAGAGACATTCCCCTAGTTTCTCATTCCAATCTCTTTTGTTCAAAGAGACGAACTTTTTTAAGAGTTTGATGATGGTTTTGTTGAAGGCTTTCGCCAAACCATTAGCAGCAGGATTATATGCCGTTGAGGCTATATTTTGTATCCGATTCTTATCGCAAAATCGGTGAAACGCTTGGCTGATGAATTGAGGCCCATTATCATGAATTATCCTTCAGGGTATCCCAAAGCGATAAATCACATGATGCTTGATAAAGCTGATCACGTTGGATGTCTTCACCTCAGCAAGAGGGATCGCCTCCGCCCATTTGGAGAAATAATTCATGATAGCCAATATGAACCGATGTCCTCTAGAAGATGATGGGTGAATAGGACCAAAGATGTCCATACCCCATGCTTCAAAGGGCCATGATGCAATCGTAGGATGTAAATACTCAGAAGGATGATGTATAAAATCTGCATGAACCTGACAGGCTTTGTATTGTCTTGCATATTTTACGGTATATGCAATCATGGTAGGCCAGTAGTAGCCCATCCTCCTGATACAATCTTGTAACTTAGGACCGGGTTGATGTGCTCCATATACACCGTCATGAGCTTCTTGGATAACCCGTTTTGCATCATCGTCAGAGAGACATCGTAATAATAGTCCATCGTATGTTCGGCGATATAGACTTTGTGAAGAAGCATTAAAATAGAAGCGTAGTGATCGTCTTTTGATGGATACTGCTTCTTTAGGATCCTCTGGTAAGATTTCGTATAATATGAAGTCTATAAAGGGACTTCTCCAGTCTCTCTTAGGAGGAGCCGTATTTATAGTGTAGCTGCGTTCTATGTGAAAATTATTTTTCAAACAGAATAAATCTTTGTTAAGAAGGATCATCGAATTCTGTCTTCTTATAGGAATAGCTAGATCTGCAGCTAGGCTGGCCAGAGCATCAGCTTCCAAATTTTGAGATCGAGGCACGTGCTCTAGGAAGAATCCTTTAAAAGACATGGCTATCTCGATCGTTGCTTGGTGATAAGGAATGAGGTATGGATTGCGGACTTCATATATTCCTCTGACCTGATTGACGATCAACTGAGAATCACCAAAAGCTTCCAGGTATTCAACATTCAATTCTTTAGCGACTTGAAGCCCGATTAGTAGGGCGTTATACTCTGCCACATTATTATAGTAGGGTTAGCTAAGAGAATATGCTCGATAGATGACGAGTTTATCAGGAGTCACCAGGATAATTCCTACTCCTGAAACCACATTTCCCCTGGGACCTGTCCTGGATGCACCATCGAAGAATAGCTGCCAGGTATCACCTTCCATTACAGAATTACATTCTGCAACTTCGTCAGAAATGTCCTCGTATAGTTTAGAGGATTCCGGAATTGGATGAGCAGCTAAGAAATCAGCCAAGGCTTGACCTTTGATGGACTTCTGAGGGACATACACCATATCATACGGTATTAATAACATCGCCCAAGTCGCGAGTCAGGAATTAAGAACACTTGGCTTGTTCATCAATACTCGAAGAGGGTTGATTCTGGAGATGATATAAATAGTTTGGCCGGTGACGTAATGTCGCATCTTCTGAATGGCGAACATTAGGGCCAAGCATTCTTTTTCTACTGGATTGTACCGGTGGTCAGCTCCGATCATCATCCTGCTTAGATAATAGATAGCCTGTTCATGACCCTCATTGTTCTTCTATGTGAGGAGAGCCCCTAAAGAATGATCCATTGCTCGAACATACAACAAAAATGGTCTTCCCAGGAATTTGCCACTGTATACACCAAGAAAGGACTTTGTAGGATTCATTTTGAGTTGATATTGGCGCATCAACTCGAATAATGTGTTTAAGTCTTGGATGTGATTATCCTTGAGGTGGCTTTTGACAGCAATATCGTCTACGTAACATTCCACTATTTTGTGTAAGTGCTCATGGAATATGTTTCTCATAGCTCGTTGATACATAGCCCCAACATTCTTCAATCCGAAAGGCATAACCGTATAGCAATATACCCCCAATGGTGTTCAGAAGGCAGTATGTTTCTCATTTTCAGGATTCATCTTAATCTAATTGTATTAAAAATCCATCCATGAAAGGCATGCGTTCAAAACTGCACGTATTATCGATCATGACGTCTGTAATGGGAAGAGGGAACTCATCTTTAGGGCAGGCAGCATTCAGATCTCGAAAATCGATGCAAACATGCACTTTCCCATTTTTTTCGTGACCGGGACAACATTGGCGACCCAATCAGGATGTTGTTCTTTCCGAATGAACCCACATGCTATTAGCTTCTTGATTTCAGTTTCAATGGCATCCATCATATCCGGACGGAACCGACGTTGGTGTTGCTTTACAGGCTTCGAATTGGGCCGTATGTTGAGTTTATGGGTAGCCACTTTAGGATCAAGACCTGACATATCCTCTTAATTCCACGCAAAGACATCGATATGTTCTTTTATCAGCTGGATCATTTCTTCCCTTTCTTCTTCGGAAAGATTGTTACTGATAAATATCGGCTTTGGTAAAAATTTATCCCCAATATCAACTTGGATAACTTTATCTTCAGTGGGTGGTTCTCTTTGCTCAAACCGGAGTTCCCATTGTGTATCCATTTGCTGAGCCCAGGATTCATCTTCAAATGGTTCAGATTCTTGTTCCTCTGCTTTGAGAGAATCTGTCAACACCATATTTACTGAAAATACCTGTTCGAGTTCATCACCTGAATCGGAAGATGACAAATTGTCTTGAAAAGAGAAAATGGTCTCCTCACTTGACTCAGAGTCATTGGAGGTTGCAAGATGTGTGGTATACCCTAACCCAAAACGAGTTCGTTGGCAGTAGGGATCACCATGCAATGGCATTCTTCTACCTTTCCCATAGTTGAGGCCTGGCTCAAACTTCAAGTCATAACCCATGCTTTGCATAATCTTCAAAGCTTGTGGGCTATATCTGTGAATCTGCAATTTTCCAGCATCAGACTCGTGAGAATCTTCTTGTACAATTGGTTTATTCCGCATGCGACCGAAGACTATTGGATGCTGATCGTTGCGAGTAGGTGGGACAATAAATATAGAATCTTCATGTGGCCCATATGTTGTTACAACATTGTATGTTGACGCTACTTCCCACACATACGGATGATAGGAGTCTATAGCTTCCAAGAATTTTTTTGCTATAGGTTCTATATTGTTATGGTGGGAGGATTCCTAATTTGGAAATTGAGCGTCAATATACTGGAAAAGAGAATCTTTATTATCGTCAGAAACCACGTTCCCGGTTGTATTTACATCAGTCGGCTGCTTGTTGCGCCTGAGGTTGATGACCAAAGGTGGGGGTTTCTGGTTCAGAGTGATCACTAGAGGATCACTTCCTCCTCCTGATTTGGTTCTGCTCAAGTGGATAGCCATGGGTTCCATGACCTTCGGACGGGTAGTCCGCCCTTTCACTTGGATTAACAAAGGTTGCTCAGTAGATGGCTTTCTTGGCTCCTGGTAGTATTCCTCTTCCGTCTTGCCTGACACCTCCTTCATGTGGTCTTGGGTGTACAATATGGCATCAGAATAGTAGGATTCAACTCCTTTGAAAGGATTAAGATCTGCAAACTCTGTTTTTACTGTCCCTTGGGCGTCTACATATTTGAAGCATTGATGTAGAGTGGAAGGAACAATATTGTGATCGTGGATCCAATGTCTGCCTAATAGAATGTTATAAGACACCTCTGAATCAATGACGTAGCATGTAGCCATTGATCTAAGGTCACCAATCTGGATCCTCAGACGAATCTTCCCCAATGGTTTGCTCTTCCTGGCATTAAAACCCATGATGGTGGTGGTAGTGTAAGCCTGTTTGCTTGCAGGGATTCTCAACGGTCTTAACAGACTGTGAGGGATAATACTGATCGACGATCCCAGATCTATGTGAATCTGGTTTACCTGCATGGAGCCAACATATCCGATGTAATAAAGAGGCCTGTCATGCTTGTTATGTTTCAACAACATGTCCTCTTGAGTGAAAGTGATATTAGGGACCACTTCCATCACACTATGGCATTGAGGGTATGCCACAGGTTCTTTATCAGGGGATTTGAGCTGAGTCAAGCATACATTCGCCTGCGTTAATGCTTTACTCAAGGCTTGACGAGTGTCTTTGGATAGCCTTGGGAGCTCAAAAATGGACAATCTGGCTGGTGTATTAGCCAACTGGGCCAAGATGTCGAAGTTATTGTGGTTTTTCTAAACCTTTGTTTTGAATATTCTTCAAAGGTTTATCAAAACGAACTTCTTTTTGCTTGCCCTTGTCTACCGTAGTTGGCATAGAAGGACCTGCCTCTGGTATAACAGGTTCAGGCTCTGGAGGTTTGGCAGCTGAAGTGTCTGTCGTTGATTCCCCCTGGTTTCCTTCATAGTCCTTGAGGTAGGCTTTGCCTGACCGGGTTCCAGTTGCTAAAGCCTCTTCTTCTGATGTCGGGGATATTGCAACCATATGGCATAGTTTGCATATTGAGTTCTTTTTAGACTTAGCTTTAGCAGATTGAGTCTCTTCCTCAATCTCTGACACCAGATCAGGATGAACCCACATAATCTCACCACGCTTTGTAATTAGGGGTACCAGGTCATGATTTTGACCCATGGCCAGAGGGAGATTAACAATGTTCATCATCGCCCTTGGAATAGGTACTACACCATCCGAGATTTCTTGAGGGGGCAGATTGCCAAACTGGAGCGAGATCATGTTAGCAGTGACCGTCTTCTCGCTATTACGCAGAGTGATGGACTTGGCGTCAATCTACTCCTGGATTTTCCTTTTTAGTACATAACATGCCTTTGTGGGATGATGTATGTATCTGTGGAAAAAGTAGTACTTAATACTGCCGACTTCATTTGGCCTCTATACCTCGGGGAGAGTAAGCTTGCCACTTTTGACTAGACAATCGAATATGCTCGGAATATCGTCGTCATCAAAAGAATATTCTTCTTTAGGCCTGGAAGTTCCTGGATTTGTCTGCATAGTCACCGGAGTGTGTTGCCTGGACGTGTTGATTGCCAGAGCTTCCTTCCCTTTGGAACTATGAGCATGATCGTTATTGGAAGATGACCGCTTCCCTCTATCAGAGGTAGAGATCATGATTCCATTGTCACACGCCTTCCGACTGTTATCTTCGGCGGCTACCGCTGAGATAATAAACGAGGGCCAATCATGGAACTGATTTGGTCCCGTAAATACTGAGATCATTGGGAGAAGGTTCTTCCTGCAAATGTCCACCAAGGCATAATCCGGAACTCCGGGAGGCATCTGCAAAGTAGCCTGACGAAAATGTTCGATAAAAGTACGAACGCTCTCTTTCTCCTTCTGCTTTACTTTGATGAGCGAGGACATAGACATGTCCATTTCTCCTTCGTAGAATCAAGCAAAGAACAGAGTCTTGAAATCTTCAAAAGAAGTAGTGCAGTTGTCCGACAGACTACGGTACCATTGATAGGCCACTCCAGACAAACAGCCTTTAAACACTCGAGTGAGAAGGGCGTCATTCCCTTGCAACAACACTGTCATCATGCTAAAGTAGTTCATGTACTGGCTCGGTGACGTCTTTCCCTCAAACAAAACCATAGCCTGTGGTTTATATTTAGGTGGGAAAGGGATCTCGTCCCAGATAGCTGGGTATGGCTGGTTGATTCCCAACTTCTTGAGCTGATCCTTATGCTTCAAGGCATCAAATTAGGCTTTCAATTCCCGAACTGCCTGCATCGGATCTTCACCTGGGAGAGGGACTATAGAGTGGTGAGAGATCGGTTGTATTGTAACTCCAACAGGAGGCAATACATTCTTTGAGTTAAGAAGTTGAGGAGACGCTGACTCTTGATTTAGAATAGGCTCCTGGTTTACGTTGGATGGTGGTAGGTCCACCCCCACACGTATTTAAGTCAGAGGAACCGATGTTTGAGCTATTGCAGCCGCGTGTTGAGTCACCATCATCTGACGCATACTCTCTATCATGGAATGCATCTCTTTAAGCGATGCTTCCAATACATCGATGCGTTGGTCAGTACTTTCTGATGGGATGGCGTCTTGAGCTTGGAGTTCGAGAGGGATGGCATCTTGAGCTTGACCTTCCTCTAAGAATGTGTGAAGCCATGTTCACTGATGCGAATGTCGGCGCTTCTTCCTGTAGAGACAAAGAGTAGTTCAACCGGTCGAAAACTGATCGTTTTGCCTTAGAACAGCAGTATTTAACTACAACTTTATAACTATTACAACAGTGCTCCCTAGGGGGTGTAATAGACATGTTAGAAGATCCCCTATCTTTGCGCTTCTGGATCAAGAAATCACGCAAATCAGGAAGATTAGCAAAAAAAGAAGGAGAAGGCTTATTCTGCCTTTTTACATCAGTAGGAGGGTGGATATTGGGAACCATGACCCTCTCTCTGCCATAAGTATACAGCAGTTCGTCCATGTGAGTGGCATATGATCCATCATCCGTCTGGGGAGCATATTTTCCCATGAAGCATGTATTCTTTATGCGGATGGGCTTATCCTGGCGTAATCTGGAGCTTCCCATAGATTCGCGTAAAACAGGTGGAGTCCGCGTAATCTTCTTCTCTTGTTGGTGTACAACTCTAGAGGTCGGGAGATTCGCCACGCGTTTTCCCTTGATGTGATCCAAGGGTCCATCGGATGTATTTTTATGCGCAAGGCGAGTTTGATTTTTCTGCGCGGGCACTGAGGCCTTGTCAGAAATTTCGTCTGCCATGTCACAGACGGGAGACGAAGTTTTACGCGCGGGGCGCGTTTGAAATTTCTGAATTGGCGCTGAGACCTTGTCAAAAATTTTGTCTGCCATGTCACAGACGGGAGACAAAGTTTTACGCGCAAAGCGCATTCTAGACTTCTGGATTGGCACTAGGGCATTGCCAGAAGCTTTGTCTGCCACGTCACAGATGGAAGACGGGTTTTTACGCACAGAGAGTATAGGTCGTGATGTCACAACCTTGTTGATCGGAGAAGGAGAGTCCGCAGGAAGGGTAGAGGATGTTCGGGGCATCCATACTTTATGCAGCTTCCTGTTGTCCTGGACAGAGAGGGAATGAGAGCTACCCCCTGCTCGAAGCATGTCTTCATAAGCCGACTGGTCGAATTGGACGACCAAAGTCTTCTTCATTGATCCGATGGATACAGCATCGTGTTGAGCAATGACTTTCTCGTCATATGAGAAAGTAGTCCCCAGCAGAGTCGTCATCTTGTATTTGATAATAAGCGAAAGAAATTGAGAGTAGGTTTATACGAAACCCTTTCTTTGTTTACAAACAAGAAAAAGAAGTACAATTAATCCTATACGAGGATGTTAAGTACAATAAAAAATGATTCTGGGGAAATATTGCTATAGGAGTCTGATCTACGGTCGATCACTTTGTCCCTTGGACCACATGATGACGAAGAAGTGCTAAAGAAAAAGAAGAAGAAGCTTCAAAGATTGCATGAGGGATTGAACTCTCGTTGTCAAAGTTATCAATCAACACTCTCTATGTGTACTCTCTTTGATCTCCTTTGATTCCAATCTCTCTTTTCTCTCCGATCCTTTTCTTTTTGACCCTGTTCTCCTATGACCGAAAGTCTCTATTTATAGAGATCAGTCACAGTAACTGACCAATCGGCGTAAAAGCCAATTAGTGGAGAGAGTTGCACCTTTTACGTCGGTTATAATAACTACTACCCACGTCTGAATGATCTCCTGAATCCGCGTGTGACGCGTGTCCCATTATGAGGTAACGCGTATAACTGCTTCTCGAATACCACGGCATGCAAGCCACGTAGGTAACTGCTCCTCGCGTAAAGATAGCTGGCATAAAAGCCGAATAACTGTCTCATTGGCGTAAAAGCCAAATAGTTATCTTGTTGGCGTAAAAGCCAAATAGCTGTCCTATTGGCGTAAAAGCCCAGTAGCTGTCTTGTTTGCGTAAAAGCCTAATAGCTGTCTCGTTGGCGTAAAATCCAAGTAGCTGTCTTATTGGCGTAAAAGCCAAGTAGCTGTCTTGTTGGCGTAAAAGCCAAGTAGCTGTCTTGTTGGCGTAAAAGCCAAATTCTGCGTAAAGCTTGATGCTGCATAGGTAATAGGTAACCAGCGTAAACTAGCCAATTATCCTTCCTGACTGAGGTCTTAAACGTATTCTGGGCCAAATAGCCTTATCACGTACCTTACAAATATAGCCTGAGTTGGCGTATTTTGAGGAGATAGCATACGGCGTGCTCCTATAGTTGAAAATAGCCTAGTTTGGCATAATATACAGAGATAGTGACGTGAGCATAATAGCTCTAATTTTAGCTCTCCCGGTCGTTAAAAGTAGAACCAAATCTCGTGCATTAAATGCAGAGATCTTCCCCCATCTCGTGCATTAACTGCAGAGACGTGCCTCGAGTTCTGTACGAAGAACAGCTTTTGACGTGGCATTTGGTTTCATCTTATCTTGAGCGTAAAAGCTCATTTCTGCCTGTGTAAAATAGGCAGCATATTTCTTGAATGCGTAAGAACGACTTGTATCAAGAATATGCCACTAAACAATAGTCTGAGGCTCTGTGCACAATCATCATTACGACCGTCCTCTCGATCGTCGTGTAGTACTCTTTGTCAGGAGTCAGGTTCACTGTTCTGTCTGACAGGTTCATTCAAGGAATACAAAGAGTTCCTCGTATAAATCACGCTGCATTAAAAGTATACATAGTTTACGCCGGAGGGGCGATGTAGCAACCTTTTACGCCAAAACAGTCTTGGAGCGCTGCTTTACGCGGGCATCACTGAAGTCTTGTTTTACGCGTATAGTTCTGAAGCTTCTATTTTACGCGTGCTTTATGTATGTTAGGGGTTTTACGCGTATAATTCCTAGCATATTTTTCATGCTTCTACAGACACTGTTATTACACGAGTGTGAGTCTCATGTAGGACACGAACTTGCGTATTCGGCTGGCCACTGGTACGTATAGGACGTGCGACGGATAGGGATAACTGCTGATAGAAATTGCGAAGGCCTGGCAGTTATTTAGAGGTATCATCGTGTCATAGATATGACATGCTTAGAGCATGGGGTGGGGAGAACAACAAGTAAGGCATTTGGGCTCCTTTGTACTTTCTTTGTGTAACCCGTACACTCCGTCGGAGATGCACGGTTATGATGACCCCTATATATTACCTTGCGGCCTCTGAGGTTCAAAAGACGTCATGCTTTATAGGCCCCTGAATCTCCAAGAGAATTATGCCAATCCCATTTTGGCCAAATAGCCCACTTGTTGGAAAGTTGTTCTCAAACTGCATTCACATAGACGGCTAGGCGACCCACTTGATGTTTATTTTTAGTACTTTATTGGCGTGCTTCTATGTATCTTGTTATGTCCCTCTGAGGACCTAGTACCTTTCCAGGTATAGACTTGCAGGAGTACCCACAAGAGTACGGACCCGGACCTGACGCTTCATACCATACTGAGGAGGTCTTACCTTCAGAGTACCTTTGATTCATTGCAGTTGATGGATATTCTAGTTGTTATTTTCTCTATTGGCATTTATCTTATATTAGAGTTTGATCTCTTCTCTCATTTAGTAGTTTTAGTATAGTCGATTGGCAGTGGATTTATTTCCATCCGACTATTATACTTTGATACTTAATATTTGATATTCAGTTATTTATTCCTATTTCTTTATTTGTGTTGTGGATGAGATATAGCTTGCGTATGACTTGTATTGACAGTATATTACCACTTGTGGATTAGATATTCATGTACAACGTACATGTGTGTTACGATCTTCCAACACATTGGAGTTTCGTATACATACGGCTGGCGTGTTACGTATTCCTAGTCCAACATATTTTGGGACTGGGGCGTGACATATTTTTGTGGTGGCCCATGCAGGTCTACGAATATATTATCTCGGTTATGTTACCGTATCGAACAAGCCTGCGTATAGGAATAGAGTATAGGATCTCATCCACGCTTGACTAAAACTCATCTTCCCTTTCAACTATCCTATTTAAAATGCTTGCATCCTGTTTGATTCATGTACTCCTTCTAATCGTTTCGTCCACCTCTTACAGAGAGATGGATTTGTGTAGTGGATGTACTGTCACCGGAGGTGACACACCTTCAGGAGTCAACGACCAAACTTGAGGGGAGACCTCGACGACTCCTAGACTTTCGGGGCCGGATGGACAAACTTATAATCCAGTTCCATCTGATCTTTCCGCTTCACCTAATGGGACCTTTTCAGTTTCATCAACACCACAGGATGGCCAGACACAACTATTCCAATTCTTCCAAATGATGATACAGAAACAGAGACAACAGGCGGCCGCATTAGCTGTAGAGCAAAGGCAGCAAGCGGCAGAGCAGAGGCAAGAATTTCTGGCAGCACTTGAGAGAATGGCTGCACAGGCAACTGTACCAGCCCAGGCACTAGTTTCAGTACCGCGAGCTAGAGTTGGTTTAGTCAAAGACTTTGTACAGATGGGCCCCAAGCCGTATAAAGGCACTGAGAGCCCAGAGGAGACCACAAACTGGATTACCCACACCAAGAAGTTATTAGAAGCATCACAGTTGCCTACAGATCTATGAATGACAGGCGTAAGGACGCAGCTAGATGGCAACGCTCATCACTGGTGGGAATCAATGGAGTGCCAGTTGGGTACGTATCAGACTTGGGAACAATTCTTGGAGTGCTTTGAGAGGAAGTACTTCCCGGACACTGTGAGGGATGCGTTGTATGACCAGTTCCTCCATCTGGAGCAGGAGAACAAGGCAGTTGACGAGTATGATGCATATTTTAGTCACCTTAGTAAATATGGTGCTGCCCTGATACCGAATGACTTGGAGAAGGCTAAGAGGTTTCACCGTGGGCTGACTCAGGAGCTCCAATACTACACTAGCTCACAGTCCCGGATCTCTTATGCAGAACTATTGACAGAAGCTAGATTACAGGAGACCATCAGCAAGGGAAAATGAGGTCAACTGAAGACACAACAAGGACCAGCAAGGACACAGCAAGGAGGACCTATCAAACGTCCTTTGGCACAACAGCAACAGTAGCAGCACAGAGCAAGACCGTACCAGATTCTGGAGAAGCCCCACTGCAATTATTGTGGGAGACGTAGACATATTTTTAGAGACTGTCGGACTCGCTTAGGATAATGTATGAGGTGTGGTTCCGGACAGCATATGGTAAGAGATTGTCTAATGCAGCAAACTTTGAAGATTCTATCGCCAATATAGAGGCTAGCACTTCCAGCACCGAAACCAGTTCAGCAGATGACTAGGCCAGGAGCACCTCGACCCCCAACAGCCGGAGGATTTCAGCGGGGAAACCGCTACCTACTTAGGAGGATCAGTTCACGAGGGCCAGACATGGACTACCACAGAGGAATGGACAAGCTTTTGCACTAGAAGTGGATGACATGGAATAGGTGTTGATATTATAGCAGGTATTACTCTTGCTTTTACTTTTCCTGTCGTGACATTATTTGATACGGGGGCCACCCACTCGTTCATATCTTCTAGTTTCATTGCCAAACACAATATTGCCACTACACCTTTACCTAGTTGTGTTAGAATTCTCACCGGAGGAGGAGTTGTACCTGTTAGTCGAATTTATAGATCGTGTCCTGTAGTGATTCGCGGCAGAGAGATGAATGCCCGACTCTTAGTCCTTCCTATGACAACTTTTGATATTGTGCTTGGAATGGACTGGCTAAGCAAGTACCACGCTTTCTTCGACTATTTTGGAGGAAGCATTCTTTTTAAGGTACCAGGCCAGCCGGAACTTGAGTTTGCACGAGGATCCACAGAAGCCCTTGATGGTGTGCAGCTTACAATGGAAAACGTTATTTATCATCCCATCATTTCAGAATTCCAAGACGTCTTTCTAGAGGAATTGCCAGGACTACCTCCGGACAGAGACATAGAATTCTCAATTGAATTAACACCGGAAGTGGCACCTATAGCGTCGCATGTTTATAGATTGGCGAAGAAGGAGATGGATGAGCTGAAGGCACAGTTGAAAGAATTAGAAGAGAAATGTTTCATCCGACCAAGTGCATCACCCTGGGGAGCACCAGTATTGTTTGTACCAAAGAAGGATGGGTCAGTGCATATGTGCATCGACTACAGAGCCTTAAATGCAGTAACTATAATGAATAAATATCTATTACCTCGCATTGATGACCTATTTGATCAGCTTAGTGGAGCCAAAGTATTCTCGAAGATAGACTTAAGGTCAGAATATCATCAGGTGAAGGTACGGAAGCAGGACATCCTGAAGACCACATTCAGGACAAGATATGGACACTACGAGTTTTTGGTCATGCCATCTGAGTTGACTAATGCTCCCACTATCTTTATGGGCTTAATGAATCGAGTATTCCATCAGTATTTGGACCAGTTCATGGTCGTCTTCATAGATGACATACTTGTCTATTCGAAGAGCTACGAGGAGCACGAGAAGCACCTGGGATCATCCTAGAGACCTTGAGGAGAGAGCAGTTATATGCGAAGCTCAGTAAATATAAGTTTTTCTTGGACAGAGTCTCGTTTCTTGGGTATGTCGTTATGGGAGATGGTATTTCTGTTGACCCAGAGAAAATCTCGGCAGTCGAGACATGGCCCGTTCCTAAATCAGCTTCGGAGGTGAGGAGTTTCCTTTAGACTTGTGGGATATTACCAACGGTTCGTGGAGAACTTCTCAAGGATAGCAGCACCTATGACTCGGTTGATATGCAAGGATCAAGAGTTCGTATGGACCGACGAGTGTCAAACCGCTTTCGAGGAGTTGAAGAAGCGACTGACCACATCACCAATATTGACTATTCTATCAGGATCAGGAGGTTATGTGATTTACAGCGACACATCGGAAAAAGGCTTGGGATGCGTGTTGATGCAGCATAGAAAGGTGATTGCATATGCATCTAGACAGTTATGAGTACATGAGAAGAATTATCCAACTCATGACTTGGAACTTGCAGCCGTGGTTTTTGCTCTGAAACTATGGAGACATTACCTATATGGGGAACGAGTGGAGATCTATACAGACCACAAAAGCCTCAAGTATGTCTTCACACAGAAGGAGTTAAATATGAGGCAACGTCGGTGGCTTGAGTTGATGAAGGATTTTGAGATAGAGCTACATTATCACCCGGACAAGGCTAACGTAGTAGCAAACATATTAAGCCAGAAGCCAGCAGCGTACTTCTTGACGACATAGAGGAAATTATTGAAGGACTTGCAAGAACTTGGCATAGAAGTAATATTACCCGGAGCAGGTGGGACATTAGCCAACTTGCAAGTACAATTATCACTAGTAGAGAGGATCAAGGCAGCTTTGCCTACGGACGCCAGATTCAGGAGATTGGAAGAAAGGACAGAGGCCGAAGAGCAGACGGAATTGCGCATTCATGATGATAGGATATTATAATATGGTGACCGTCTATATGTTCCCAATGGAGAGATTCGACAGGAGCTGATGGCAGAAGCTCATAGTTCGATATATTATATTCATCCTGGAGGTACCAAGATGTACGGGACTTACGATAGCACTTTTGGTGGCATGGAATAAAAAGAGAGATACTCACTTTGTAGCCAAATGTCTAGTATGTCAGCAGGTAAAGGCGAAGCATCAGAGAACCGTAGGGCTACTGCAACCACTTCCAATTCCTGAGTGGAAGTGGGAGCACATCACTATGGACTTTGTCACGGGTTTTCCCAAGAGTCCAAGTGGGAGAGATGCAGTATGGATAATAGTGGATCGACTCACTAAGTCCGCCCATTTCTTTCCGTTTAGAGTTGGTCAATCGATAAAAGTTTTAGCTGACTTATACATGAGGCAGATCGTGAGGTTGTACGATATTCCAGTCAACAATGTGTCAGACAGGGATTCGCGTTTTATATCTCACTTTTGGAGAAGCATGCAAGAGAGTCTTGGGACACGTCTGAAGTTCAGTATATCTTATCACCCGCAGACAGATGGACAGTCCGAACGTACTATTTAGACAATGGAGGATTTGTTGAGGGCTTGTATGTTGGACTTTGGAGGATCATGAGAGGACCACCTATATCTTGTGGAGTTTTCTTACAACAATAGCTATCAAGTGAGCATTCAGATGGCTCTATTTGAAGCATTGTATGGAAGAAAGTATAGGTCACTCATGTGTTGGAGTGACGTAGGAGACGTCAGATTCTGGGACCAGAGTTGGTAGTCAACACCGTTGAGACAGTAAAGAAGATACAAGGGCACTTGCGAGCAGCGCAAGACAGGCAGAAGCAGTGGGCAGACCTTCGTCGTCGTCCCTTGGTGTTTAAAGAGGGCGATCATGTCTTCTTGAGGATGTTACCTACTAGAGGCACTATTCAATTCGGAGGGCGAGCCCAAGGTATATTGGACCATTCGACGTGCTAGAGCGAGTGGAAGAAGTAGCGTATCGACTTTCGTTACCAACTTCACTCGAGGGAGTACATAATGTATTTTACGTGTCGCAACTCAGGTGATATGTGACAGATAACAGTCATGTTCTCGACCATTCTGAGATCACCATTGGGCCGAGCTTGTCATACCAAGAGCAACCCGTGGGGATCCTTGATCGTCGAGAGAAAGTGTTGAGGAATCCGTCTATTCCCTTGGTCTGCGTGGCATGGAAGCATGGCGCGCCAGGAGAATCCACTTGGGAGCGTGAGGACGACATGCACAAACGTTTTCCGTACCTATTCGTAGATCAAGGTATGGATTTACTTTGTTCATTTCTACCTCACACCATCCTTGATTTTCTACCGTGGCTTAGTTTTAATTTCGAGGACAAAATTTTTATAAGTTGGGTAGAATATAAAATCTCCTAATTTTAAATATTATAATTATTTAATTAATCATTTAATTTATTTAGTATCTCTTAGCCAATTAGAAAATATAATTTATTGAATTCTAATTAATAGGTAAATATTCATCTAAAAATTTATGGAGCAAAATTATTATTTTATCTTATTTTATTTTATGTAGAAAATTTTTGTAGAAGGGTGAAAGATTATTTTTATGTACTAATATAATTTTTTTGGAATTTTTTTACACATATATATATATATATATATGGTATAAATAAAAAGAAAAGGAAAAAAAAGAAACAAATAATAAAACCTTAAAAGAAACTAAAACCTAGTCATAAACCCTCAACCCCTAACCACTAACCCCAAACCCACAACTAAAGCCTAAGCTACCAGCAGCTTTCCCTCCGCGCAGGAAGCCCCAGACCTACGCAGCCCAGCTGTAAACCCTCACCGCTCCTCCTTATATATATATAGATATATCGAGTTATAAACCCTAACACTAAACCTATCGCCCACTCCCCTACGACCCAGCGCCGACCTCGACGACTGCGGGAGCACCCCGCAGCCATCGGAGCACCGCCGGCCACCCCCGCGTTCGCGTTACCGCGTGAGCAGTCCGCACAGAAACTGCAGCGATGTACCCTACTTCAAGCGAAGTTTCTCGTTCCATCTTGCGACCAATTTCTGAACCGCCTTCACCGGTATGTTCATGACCTATCCTCCTTCCAACTCTAAAAATTAGTTTTCATCAAACAGCGCTTAACACTAGGTAGAAATCGAGGCCAAGTTGAAGGAAAACCACATATTTGAACTACAAAAAACTGTTGCGACCACCTATGTTTAAGGACTGATATCTTCCTCCACAGACATCCAAACTTAAATCTACTTTTTGCTATGTGAAGACCATATAACCGAGATCATCTCCTATTAATTATATTATTTCATTTTGTGTTAAATTTAGAAATAAACTGGGTAAAAAATCATGAAAAATTTGTTTTCTAAAACTTTAGAATTGCGATACGGAGTACGCCCCGCCAAACGGGACCGCCCCGTCGCGTACCTATTGTACCGAAAGGCGCGTGTGGTATGCCCTGACGTGTGGACTTTTGCGGAAACTGATTTGGACGTGTGTGCTCGTCAAAATCAACCCGTATCTGTAAAAAGTCTCCGTATCACGACTTTTGTAAAATACCGCACCATTTAGTGTACACTCGATGGAATGCGACAAAAATTGTTCCATTGGATTCGTGGTATCATGTTGGTCCTGTGACCCAAGTTTTACGCGATTCTGATATAGTTGACAAAGCCGCCAATTTGCGATCTCTACGATTGACTTTAAGGGCAAATTTGTGTTCGGCAAACCGGAATCCAAAATTGGACATACCATTGAGTTCGTATTGACGTGTAGAATTTGTTTGACCTATAACTTTTCCCATTTAGAGATATTTATCCCTGGCACACTTTTCGGTGCAAAGTGGGCCACATATGGACCCCGCTTTGACCCAAAATTACCGTTTTGCCCCTATGTCCAAATTGGACGAAAGGGTGGTATTTTCTAGCTATCTCGCTAATTTCGAGAATGTTGGTGGTATTTATTTCAGCATCAGGAGATGTCCATTCAGAGGTCTTAGTTTCTGATCCTGTGTACTTGACATCTGGATGCTTATACTATACAGATTGCTTGCCAGGCAAGTATACCTTGTCATTGTACTGTGATTTATATTTCATATGATGCATGTACTTTATTTCTGTCATTTAGTTCATATATTTTAACTGCTATATAAACTGCGCGTCCAAGAATAACTTGGGTGCAACGGCGGTGGCGTCGTATTCTGTTTTATTTATATATATGCATGTTTACCTAGTTTATGAGACTACCCCATTATCATGAGGTATTCTTATGTTTCATTGGCCATAACACTGTTATTACATGAGTGTGAGTCTTATGTAGGATACGGACTTGCGTATTCGGCTGGCCACTGGTACGTATATGACGTACGACGGATAGGGATAACTGCTGATAGAAATTGTATGCTAGAAGACCTGTCAGTTATTTAGAGGTATTATCGTGTCATAGATGTGACATGCTTAGAGCATGGGGTGGGGAGAACAACAAGTGAGGCATTTGGGCTCCTTTGCACTTTTCTTGTGTAACCTGTATGCTCCGCCGGAGATGCGCGGTCATGATGACCCCTATATATTACCTGGCAGCCTCTGAGGTTCAAAAGACGTCATGCTTTGTAGGTCCCTGAATCTCCAAGAGAATCATGCCAATCCTATTTTGGCCAGATAGCCCACTTGTTGGAAAGTTGTTCTCAAACTGCATTCACATAGACGGCTAGGCGACCCACTTGATATTTATTTTTAGTACTTTATTGGCATGCTTCTATGTATCTTGTTATGTCCCTCTGAGGACCTGGTCCCTTTTCAGGTATAGACTTGCAGGAGTACCCATAGGAGTACGAACCCGGACCTGACGCTTCATACCAGACTGAGGAGGTCTTACCTTCAGAGTACCTTTGATTCATTGCAGCTGATGGATATTCTAGTTGCTATTTTCTCTATTGGCATTTATCTTATATTAGAGTTTGATCTCTTATTTAGTAGTTTTAGTATAGTCAATTGGTAGTGGATTTGTTTTCGTCCGACTATCATACTTTGATACTTTATATTTGATATTCAGTTATTTATTTCTATTTCTTTATTTGTGTTATGGATGAGATATAGCTTGCGTGTGACTTGTATTGATAGTATATTACCACTTGTGGATTGGATATTCATGTACAGCGTACGTGTGTGTTATGATCTTCTAACACATTAGAGTTTCGTATACATACGGCTGGCGTATTACGTATTCCTAGTCCTACGTATTTTGGGACTGGGGCGTGACAGTAGTGCCCCGCTCCGCGTAGGCACTATGTACAAGAGAGATCGCTTTGCTGGCTCGAGCAAAATTTTTCTCAGAGAGTTCCCGATCGAAACACAAGACAATTGATCAAAGTGAGTGGGCAAAAACTTTATTCTCTGATTCTTGCATGCCTTAATAATGAATCTGAGTTTTTGAATGCTTGTTCTAAGAAGACAGTTTTATAAGATGAATGATAGAACCTGCCTCTGAATGCTTAATAAGAGAACTCATATAGCTTGTCATTGAAACGAACATGCGTGCCTAACTAGGGAACTCTAATGCTTGTCTAAAAAGAGTTAGAGATAGAACCATTGTCATGCTAAGAAGAGATAGAAATGTTGCATGCTTAGTTACACGAACACCGCTATCGAACGAACCGCTGCCATGCTAATAGACAAGAGAAATAGATTTTCATATATTTTTATCATATATGCTAAAGAAATAGTAGAACTGCATGCTTAGCTAAAGAGATAGAGAACTGTTTTCATGCTTGCTTGCTTAAATAGAGATTGTTATATGTTTCCATAGAAGTTATCGAAATACTTGAACGGTATCAGAGAAATAGTAGCCAGTTTGCATAAGAGATAGAAATGGCGGCATGTCCGCACAAAGACAAGAGACAGAGAAAGAAGATATTGAATATATGATTGTTATTGAACTGATGCATCCATATAGAGTTTATCTAATAGAGTTTCATTCATGCATTGGTCTTAGACAACTTGTGCACAAGGGAAAATCCCACGAACGATTTTCTAGGACGCTGGGGATCGTTCGCCCTGGGGGGATTAGAGGAATACCTGAGGCAAAGAAGTCCTCGCGATCAGGGGGTATTCATATCTATTAGATAGCTGGTTCACGTGTCAAAGCAGCTATGTATATGAGCGAGTATACATAGTGTAGTGCTGGGTCGTGATAGCACCGCTTCTAATTTTGAGGAAGGAGACTCATAGACCATCATATAGTTAGGTTGCATGCTAGGATTCAGCCTTCTTGTATACCTAATTTTTTGATGCAGAGATGGACATAGAAAGAGAGAACCTTATACATATATGTTTATGCAAATTGTTGCTAATAACTTGTATGTATGTTGCAGGGATAACTGCTCGGCGAAAGGGTAAGAATCACTGAATAAGTGATATGCATGCTATCGAACATGCTCTCTTATATTGAATGCTTTCATAGAGAAGTCTTATTTTCGTATATACTTTCATCTCGTTCACACGATAAGATGTAACAGATGATAAGAGTAAGAGAGAGATGCATAGAGAGAGATGCTAAGAAGATAGTCCACTAGATGCTTGCTAAAGTCTTTAGAAATGCTTATGATTCACGAGACACGCTGCACACCAGAGATAGTAAATAAATCTTGCATATCATATATGAACTGCTTGTCTTGCCTGCTTGCCTTTATATCGAACATGAACTCTGATTTCAAAGATATTTTCGAAAAGAAGTAAACTGACTCAAATCCTGTGCTGCATGAAATAAACATAGGTACAAGTAGAAAGATCACTAGTAATGTAATATTTTATCACATACTTACTTAGTGTGGGTTTCAGGGGATGTTGCTTATGTTCGTTGATTTTAGACTCACCAGTACTTTCTCCAAAGTGCTGACCCACCAACAGTTTGCTTGTTCTTAGGTGCTGGATCGTCCGAGGAAGCGATAGCCGTACCTCATCCCCAGGATCCAAAAATCTAGAGTCGATGCCTTGAGCCATATCAAGATTGCTTTGAGTTAATTTTATATAGAGGGACATAATGTATGGAATGATGTCATTGAAATCGAGAGAAAGAGAGCTTGAGCGAACTATAATCTCGGCCGAGTGCCACTTGTAACACATCTTGATTATCAATAAAGAGCTTGTTTTCATATGCCATTGTGTTCTTTACTTTTCTGCAATATTGTGTCACTGCTCCCGTCTTGAATAGCTTACCTGCCCTTGTTCAAAGCTTTGGCCTTGTGCAAGCGCAGCTTAGGCTTGCACGGCATTACGCCCAAGCGAGGACAAATCGGTCCCGCAAGGACCCAAGCGAGGACGAACGGTCCCCCTGCGGGACTGAGGCATGACATATTTACCCCTATCGTATCCCTGTGAAGCCAGTAAGCTAAAGCTTATTTTCCTAAACACCATAACAATAAAATTGGAAGAAAAGAGGTGAAATCCTCACCACCTGACACTTTTTAGGTAATAGGTTCAGATAATTGAATCAAAATTGGGTCCTAAATGAGTACTTAATATTGTGCAGTGTCAGGTTTATTTTGTTATCTGATATTTTTTCTCTTCTTAGCAGATGTAGGGTCCATTTGGATATGGTTTCTGAAAACATTTTTTTAAATAAGTTATAAAGTTATTTTCTGAGTATGGAGATTTTGAATTTGCGTTTGGTTACTTTTATCTGAAAATAATTTTAAAACATAAAAGATAAAAAAATTGTTTGGGAATTTTTTTTAGAAATTTTAATTATCTTTTGCTCGTGTCCAACTTTCCTCCCAAAAGTGTCCCAAAATTCGACACTGGTTTTTTGTATCCTGAGTCCATTTGTGTCATGAGTCCCATCTATGTGTCCTGAAAAATACTGAGTCTAATGCTACCCCCGCCAAGCATCATCATTGTTTTCTCTAGCGCCGCTGCCGAGTCTCCATTCCGACGAGTTATGCTCGTTCGAACGCCCCTTCCTGGCCGTGATGTCAACGTTCTCGACCGCTGAAACACGCCACGCTTGCGCAAGTCGAGCAGCAGTGCCCTTGGCTCCGAGCTTCACGCCACCCTCCTCCGTGGCCAGCCAGCCATGTAGGTCATTCTTCCGGTCATCCAGGTCCACGAGGACCTTCGTCACGGCTGTCTAGACATGTGAAGGTTTACTCTATAATCCATCGGGCAATCCTTGGCCAAAATTCCTAGGGTGTTTCAATCTCGAGCAAGCAACAAGTTACAAGATATATGATCACCAAACATATAATAGTAAGGCATCCCAAACTATACATACACAGATGATCATGAAGCTAGGTACCAAAATGAAGAACTACTAGAGTACAATGTTACATGATCAGCTCTAGCTATAGTCTAGAATATGCTTTACATGTAGGCTTGCAGGATAGAATGTCATACCAAAAATATGAGCTAAACACGTGCTCGGTGGCTAAATGCCTCAAAAGAATAATATAAAAGATCAAGAGGGTGAGGAAGAAAAAACCCACTCATGTCCTCGGGTGCTCCTCGTATTCACCATCTTGAGACGGAAAGTACGGAAGATCCTGCGGTCCTGCTCCAAAATGTCATGACCCGATTCTGTAGAATCGTTTGAGGCGTCCCCCGAATCGTGACCGTCGTGCGGGCCTGGGGTTGCGCCCGCACAAGGCTTTAATGATTTGCATAGCAAGTACATATTCAGAGTACGCAGATAAATTGAAACACATATTTGAAACATAGAAAAGTTCTCTTTATTGATAATGAACATCTATTACAAACTCTTGAACGAGTCAGCTAATATGCCGAACGGCTTACAAAAGAGATGACTTAAAATGAGATAGCAGTCCTGTACATTATATCCCTTTACTAAACTTCAAAAGATATAGACCTCCAGGCTGGAGGATAGCTTTGCCACGGAGCTGCATTTGTGTATGAAGAGTTACAAGCTCCTATCTTTAAAATGCTTCAAGGACGGCGCGATCAGGATGCGCCTACAGCTGGACTGGATCCGGAAAGACGACTTTGGCTCCTCGTTCGGTTCGCCTTAGTACGGAGAACCTGTTTCAACGAGGGTCAGCATGTCGAAACATACTGGTGAAGGCGAGCTAGCCTGACTATACCAATCAATACGTTATTTTAATGAAGCATGCATATTTATGGGTTTCTCTCTTGCCTTAGTTCATTTACAAGTAAGCAGCATATAGAATTTACTGAAATGAACGTGCCACCGTTCGGTAGATTTTACCTGCCCGTCTGAATTACCTGTACAATACTTACCATGCCTTCCCTGCCACGAAGACACAAGTTAGTTTGCAACAGGTTTAAATATACAAGAGATCACTGGCGTGATGCCACAATGGACACTAGTCACTGGCGGGAATGGTATGCAGCGAAAGAACAAGGAGCGCTACATGCCACCCCGCCCAGCACAATGGAATATACAATAGAGTTCCGTCCGGACCGGATCGATGCCAGTGCCCCCAGCGACCGTCCGTAGGAACCAATGACCTTATGCACAAGTTGTCCGTGATCGAACAATATGTTTACTTAGTTAACAGTTCATGCTTTTGAGGCAACAAGAGTACAAGATAAACAATTGTACAAGACAAGCAACAATTTATGATTTATTCCCAAACGAACAAGCATGTAGTTTAGTATCCGTTCATGAAGTTATTGACAAGCATAATGAACCAAGTCTATTCTCTTTTATCTTGGTTTCTTTTATTATTATTTGGTATCGTTTGATCGGGGCAAAGAAGATTGCAGATTTATTAGATGTAAAGCTTGGAAGCAGGGCTAGCTAATCGGGTTGGTAGCCACTCACTTGGATGTTTGGAAGGGAGAAGGAAAGATGCGCTTCACGACTCCGCTCGCAAGCCGCCTACTTCTCGTTCACCTGCATCACGAACAGTTTGATTAATACTTCTTCCTCTCTTTCCAATCTCAGAATTGAAGTACAGTTCAATAAACGAAAACAATGAAAACCATCGAAACCGTTCAAGAAAAACAAGCAAATCCCAAAACCAACTCAAAGCACGAAAGCAACAAGCGACATCGAAAACCGAGGCAATAAAAGATAGCAGCGGAGAGGTCCCTCCTGACTCTGCCGCTAAGTCGATCCCAGGGGCACGGTCCACTGAATATGGGAATCGATTCCGAAGAAACAAATTCATAACGAGGACGAGTTCTTAATTCAATCTATCCCGATCGAACGATACCGTCTTGTGTTTCTTAGCCGCGCTCTCCGTACCGGAAGAACGGGGCGCTACATCCTACCCAACTAATTGGAAGTTTTGTCCCGAAACTTAAGAATTGAACCTACCGTTAGGGATTGTTTCGTTCGGGACGGCGATCATGACTCAAGGAATAATCACGAACAGAATAGTTTGATTCACCACATGCGAGACAAAACCCAAGTTTCAGACGATAATTATCCTTCGTATGCCCCGGCTTGTTACAGAAGTAACAAAAATGCCCTGGTTTCCTTTTCCGTGGACCACCATTATTGGGGCGCTTTGTAGCATTATTTCCTCTATCGTTGCTTTGGCGTTTGTGACTGGATGTATGCACAGCGCCGGCAGGAACGTGAGGATAATGTGGTTCAAGTGATAGAGCGTGATTCATGACTTCACGCATTGTACGATACTGATGAACGGCTACGTGCACATAGATGGCAGGGCGTAATCCACCTTCAAACCTTCTTGCTCAACTTGCTACATCAGGTAAATAGGCCCTAGCGAATTTGGAGAGTCGGTTGAATTCGGCGGAGTACTCTTTAACTGTCATGCTGCCTTGCCGCAGTTACACGAACTCGTTCTCCATTTGACGTTGTACTAGAGGGGGTACGAACTCCTCTTCGAATGCGGCACAAAAAGTTGTCCACGAGACCGCCTCCTCTCCGTGATCAAATTGGAGAGATCGTCGATGCACGTCCCACCAATCGTGAGCGTTGAGGCGGAGCTGTAGTTGCGCGCAGGCGATGCGCTTCTCTTCGGGGACCTCTAGCAGAGCGAAGTGATCTTCAAGTTCGGCCAACCAATCTAGAGCTACGACTGGGTCCTCAGTCCCGTTGAATGGGTGTTGCAGACTTTCTTGAAGTGGCCAAAGTCGAAGGCAGTCACGTCCCTCGATCTTGGAATTTGTGGCGTCTCTACTTCAAGCACGGGCTATTCCACCGGAGTCGTTGCTGTTGCGGCGGAATGGTTGGAAGCCAAAGTCTGAACGATCTGTTGTAGGGCATCCACCTGCTTTTGCTGGACTGAGAATCGTGCTTCTATATTATCTTGAAACTTGAGCTGACTCTCCTCCGCCCGCTTCTCGGCCCGTTCATAGCGAGCCTCGTCCCTTTGTTGGTTTGCCTCCAACATCTGCAACATTCGTTGGATGGGATCGATGCTTGGCACGGCTCGCTGGCTCTCTGAACTTCCCAAAGTGCCCGAACTACTTTGTTGCCCTTGGGTTTCGTCCGGGGCTTGCGCTGCAGATTGCGCTGGAGCTATTCCTCCAAAAGAAGGTAAATTACATTAGGATCATAATGTATTATGGACTTATTGCATGAACGTATCTTATTTTGGCCTAGCGAGTTCAAAAGTTCGTACAGGAATTTGATCGTTAAAGGAACTCTTCCAGCACGAAGTCTAAGGAACTTGAATCTGTGCTCTGATACCACTATGTCACGACCCGATTCTGTAGAATCGTTTGAGGCATCCCCCGAATCGTGACCGCCGTGCGGGCTTGGGGTTGCGCCCGCACAAGGCTTTAATAATTTGCATAACAAGCACATATTCAGAGTACACAGATAAATTGAAACACAGATTTGAAACATAGAAAAGTTCTCTTTATTGATAATGAACATCTATTACAAACTCTTGAACGAGTCAGCTAATATGTCGAACGGCTTATAAAAGAGATGACTCAAAATGAGATAGCAGTCCTGTACATTATATTCCTTTACTAAACTTCAAAAGATATAGACCTCCAGGCTGAAGGATAGCTTTGCCACGGAGCTACATTTGTGTATGAAGAGTTGCAAGCTCCTGTCTTCAAAATGCTTCAAGGACGGCGCGATCAGGATGCGCTTACAGCTGGACTGGATCCAGGAAGACGACTTCGGCTCCTCGCTTGGTTCGCCTTAGTGCGGAGAACCTGTTTCAACGAGGGTCAGCATGTCGAAACATACTGGTGAAGGCGAGCTAGCCTGACTATACCAATCAACATGTTGTTTTAATGAAGCATGCATATTTGTGGGTTTCTATCTTGCCTTAGTTCATTTACAAGTAAGCAGCATATAGAATTTACTGAAATGAACGTGCCACCGTTCGGTGGATTTTACCTGCCCGTCTGAATTACCTGTACAATACTTACCATGCCTTCCCTGCCACGAAGACACAAGTTAGTTTGCAATAGGTTTAAATATACAAGAGATCACTGGCGTGATGCCACAATGGACACTAGTCACTGGCGGGAATGGTATGCAGCGAAAGAACAAGGAGCGCTATATGCCACCCCGTCCAGCACAATGGACTATACAATAGAGTTACGTCCGGACCGGATCGGTGCCAGTGACCCAGCGACCGTCCGCAGGAACCAATGACCTTGTGCACAAGTTGTCCGTGATCGAACAATATGTTTACTCAGTTAACAGTTCATGCTTTTGAGGCAACAAGAGTACAAGACAAGCAATTGTACAAGATAAGCAACAATTTATGATTTATTCCCAAATGAATAAGCATGTAGTTTAGTATCCGTTCATGAAGTTATTGACAAGCATAATGAACCAAGTCTATTCTCTTTTATCTTGGTTTCTTTTATTATTATTTGGTATCGTTTGATCGGGGCAAAGAAGATTACAGATTTATTAGATGTGAAGCTTGGAAGTAGGGCTAGCTAATCGGGTTGGTAGCCACTCACTTGGATGTTTGGAAGGGAGAAGGAAAGAGGCACTTCACGACTCCGCTCGCAAGCCGTCTACTGCTCGTTCACCTGCATCACGAACAGTTCGATCAATACTTCTTTCTCTCTTTTCAATCTCGGAATTGAAGTACAGTTCAATGAATGAAAATAATAAAAACCATCGAAACCGTTCAAGGAAAACAAGCAAATCCCATAACCTACTCAAAGCACGAAAGCAACAAGCGACATCGAAAACCGAGGCAATAAAAGATAGCAGCGGAGAGGTCCCTCCTGACTCTGCCGTTAAGTCGATCCCGGGGGCACGGTCCACTGAATATGGGAATCGATTCCGAAGAAACAAATCCATAACGAGGACGAGTTCTTAATTCAATCTATCCCGATCGAACGATATCGTCTTGTGTTTCTTAGCCGCGCTCTCCGCACCGGGAGAACGGGGCGCTACACAATATATGGCCATACAAAACCAGTGGGATCAGACCCCAAAATAGCAAATACCACATATGAGCCAAACTTATGAACTAAAACCACCATGCAAATAAATAAGTAAGAAATAGCAGGTAAGGTAATAGTTAAACAAGTGCAACGGGTAAGATAACATTTAAGCAGTTCAGGAGTAATTGAACAAGGGCATCTGGAATCAGTACTCCAGTTACCATCTCCGGATTAGTTGTTAATGAAATCAGGACAGGACTAGAATAGACTAAAAATCAAGCGATCACGGCTAATCATGTCCTACGACTTGCTATCATTAGGTAACTAGGGTTATAACAGTCCTAGTTACTAACAGATGCAGTTTGAGATTCCTTATAACCACATGTCCTGCAGACTATCCAGGTTATCCAGACGAACAGGTATATAGTATAGATATATCCAATATAATCATTTCTTATGGTTTTTAGAAGTACAACGCTCGACGATTTGCTGAAAGTGTGTCCCTCACGACGGAGAGCTCCAAATCCATCAGGTGTCGCTGGGATACCAGAATTGCATGTAGCCAAAAATTCTCTCTAGATGCTTTCTAGATTATTATTCTAGTTATTAGCCTGGACAATTATCAAGGATTCCCGACCGTGGTGCTCAAGAGTCTGCCTTAGACATGATGCAAGACATGACAGTAACTTGATGAGTACAATCAAAATCAACTACTGGAATACAGGTTATGCAATACAGGTGCTACTAATAGCCTTGATCAGGACAGTTACAGGAATTCTCAAGTCAGAAGTGCACTATGTTGAGCCATTATCTGGATTATCAAGATCAGGAGTATCAGGATGGTGTGCTACGTTGAGCTACTATCAGGATTATCAAGATTAGGAGTATCAGGGTTACCAGTACAGTGTCAGGATTATCAGTACAAGATCAGGATTCAGGAGTTCATTTAAAATATATAATCACTAGATCATGTCAGGAAATCAGGATCAATATCAAGAATGTCTTGTTCAGGAAATAACCAGAATTAACTAAAATAATGGGATTAAAGAGAACCAGAGAATCATCAAAAGTTAAGCATGTTAAAGAGAATACTGACATACAGACGCATAATTAACAATTCAGGGTTGGCACATAAAATCAGGAAAGAATATAACATCCGTGCACAATGGATCAACCACCATTAGCACACAAACGAGTATTGGCGCACATATGACCAAAAACAGATTTAGCGCACAAATTACTAATCCGGCCAGTTCTGGCGCACTTTGATACAAAGGTGCTCCGAGAAAAAATGGCGCACAATAATACTAAAGCGCACTTCTAGGATCTTGGCGCACAATGATAGAAGTGCGCAAACAAGGAGCTTGGTGCATAAATCTATCATTGGCGCACAATAAAAGTACCCAAGCTACGACTTTAGTGCACTTTCATCAAGTATGTCAGTAGTGAGGTTTGTGACACAAATAAGCATAGGAAGGTCTAATAAAATACAAAACACAAGCTCCAAGACATGGCACAGCAGTCGAGACAACTCTGCAGTCGAGAAACACAATTCTCGAGAATGGTCAGAAGTCTTTGCTTAGTCATTAAGCAATACGTAAGTCTACAAAGTATGCCATCTCTGGAGAATGCCACATAGTGCGCCACATAGCAAAGTGCGACATTTTCCAGAAGCAACAAAGTACGCTGGTAAGGAAGTTCACAAAAGTGTGCCAACTCTGCAATACCTGTAAAGAGCTCCAACTTGGCTTTTAATCAGTGGCGTACATTCTTGATGACTTCCATATCCATTCAAAAGTGCACCAAGTGAGATTGGCGTACTTTTGAAGGAATTGCCATAGTACAAAACGTACGTAGGAGTAGAGAAGTGCGCCCATAGTACTTAACATATCTTGGCGCATTTTCTAAGGAATTTATGAAACACACAAAAGTGCGCTCATTGGAACTTCGCTTATGCGACAAGGGTTCCTTGCGTACTTTTTGTATATATTCTCAGGCAAACTTTTCATTCTCCGACTTGCTGTTCTTGGGCTCCAAGAGCAACAATACAAGAAAATCAAAATCATCATGAAGACATGTTTTAAGTATTAAGCAAATAAAACCTATCAAGTAATTAAACAAGTTATACTAAGAATCAAAATAATATCCATGGTTGTTCCTTCGGTTGGCAAGATGTACTTGCCTGCTGTCAAGTTCTAGTCTAATACCAACACTACCAATGTCACCCATGGCCAAGGCCAAGCTCGGCTGCTGCTCTTTGCTAGGGAAAAAATGAAGAAGGAAAGAGAAATGGAAAGAAAAGAAAAGTGAAGGAAAGAGAATGTGATTGCTTATATAGCCAAGGGATTAATTGTAGGCCATTGGATCATAATTTATGCCTCTCACCCGGGTTCATCACAACACACCCTCCAAGAAAACCAAGGGACCAACGGTCCAAAGCATACAACTAAGAAAAATTTACAAAAATAACATAATCAATCATGAATGGCATAAAGCAAGATGTAAGCAATTAAATAATAAGCAAGCTATATATATAATACACGTATGTCGGGTACGTATACTAGAACAGTGAGACGAGTCTCACAACTCTTTCCTCTATAAAAAATTTTGTCCTCAAAATTTTAATAAGGCACGGGTTCTAACAAGAACTCTAGGGACATACAATCAAGGTAAACAAGGGTGTCCGCCATTGCAAGTTTTGAACATTGAAATAACAAACAAAGAAGTACAAAGAGATCCTAAGTAGAAAATCTAAGTACAATATTTTTTTCCTAAAGGCCGACAAATTCTAGTAAATCAATCCATCAACATCAAGTATAAGAGTATATCATATATGAAAGTAAAAAGATGTCTCAAATTACAAACCACATATGATTATGAAGCTAGTGAATATAAAATGCTACACTAGCAGAAAATAATTATACATGATCAAATATACCAGGGTCTAATACATATATCATGTTGACTAAAGTCAGAGAACTGATCTCAAAATAAGGGGCTAACACTACCTCTTGCTAAAATACCACAGAAAAGAAATAACACTGCGAGGGGTGGAGGAAGGAAACCCACTCGCGAGCTTCGACCGCAATCCTACTAGTGCGAGCCATTTTATTGGAAGTGCGGTAGACCCTAGTTCTCCTCGGGGTAATCTGGCCATACAAAACCAGTGGGGTCAGAACCCCAAGCAACAAGTACCACAAAGGAGCTCAAGGTGATAAACCAAACACATCACAACATACAGCAGAAAAGAGACATAAAAATAAATGCGGATCGAGACTTGTACGGTACCAATGTACTTGTCTCAAGAATATAACTGGAAGAACTGATACCAAGTGCTATAAAGGAAAGTAAAGCGACGAGCGGAAAGAGGACATAGGAATTACTTTACGTCGGGACCACAACCCTTAAACCAAACAAGGACCATGGTTGTAGACCTTCACTCGAGAACCCTAACCACGCGCCGAAAGAATGAATTAAAAGGGACGAGCTTAACGAATAGACAAACATTCATTGCATGACCAACCATGCCTACGGATTGCTATAATTAACTAACTAGGGTTATCATAAACCTAGTTACTAACAAATGCATACTTTGAATAATATTGCTACCACCGGTACTGCAGTCAACCCGGATGTCCAAGGGTACGTTTGTCAAGTGAACTAAAATGCACATTAACATCACTACAACATAACTTGTTACTTTGTCATAAATAGAAATTGAAATTGTAAGCATAAACTTAAACTTGTAATCATAAACTTACTTTATAAACATAAACTTGTATACAAACTTGTCTTGTAAATGCCGCAGCACATGTAAACTTGGTCAGTCATGGAGCCCTTGCCTAGCAGGGTTGTTCTATCCTGCATGGGGCCCTTAGAGATTGGGATAGCCGGTAGCGCAATATTTTTTCCTACCAATGATCTAGGTAAATCTTATCTTGTTTACTCCTTACTAAATTATTTTAAGTTCTCGAGTCGAGGACACTTGAGAACTTTCCTAGAATGACGAGTCACGAGTACAAGCTTTTCACGAGTTATCGTATTCGCGATACGCGATACATTAGGAAATACTCATACTCGATTACCCGATGCCAAATGCAATAAAATTTTCATACACAAACATTTCCACGGTGTCGTGAGAATTGTGAACTTGTATATAAACTTGTCTCGTAAACATCAAGCAGAACTTGTCTAGTAACATAAACTTGTATCAACATAAGAAAGCACACATCAATAATCACTAAAAGTATTTATTAAATAGACATAAATAACATAAATACAAAATGCGCACAAGAATTTTTGGCCGCATGCGTCTACTGGCCGCATGGACTCACTGGCTGCATGTACCCACTGGCCGCATACACCCAAGTGCTAAGTGATGGGTCATAAATACGTATCAGAGAGAATTGACTAAAGATGATTAATGTGAAATGCAATAAAAATGTCAGGAAGAATAAGACAAGAATCATAAAAAGATGTACAAGTGCGAAGAAAAGTTATGCGTACACAAGAAAATAGGTGCATAGGGGAACTACCGCATAAGTCCACTTGCCGCATGCTCTCTCGGCCGCATGGTTATTTCTTTGGACTTAGCGAATTTCTTATTCGTTCAGAGAGTGAATACACAAGAAGTTCCAGAACTGTAAGACCCCTAACCCTGAAAACGTATTATTAAGAGCCAATTAGAGAGAATAGATTTTATTTGGAGATATTTGAGCACTTAGAGGATTTATGGAGCCATTATAAATTTCTCCAAATTTATTTCATGAAGGAGATCCTTTGGGCAGTTGCTAGCTTAACCGTATGCACCAATATAATATATATATATATATATATATATATATATATATATATATATATAATTTATTAGAATAGATTTCCCCATTGGATCAAACCCAAAACCCGCAACCCGTTAACCACTCCCCCCCCCCCGCGTAAAGAAAGGAAATATCATTAGCAGCTCATCACCTGCGTATACTTCTACGCACGTAAACAGCAGCAGCAGCAGTAACAAAACACCGCCTATCTTTTCTCCCCCGCGTATACTTCTACGCGCGTAAACAGCAGCAGCAGCAATAACAAAACCACCGCCTATCTTTTCTCCCCCGCGTATACTTCTCCGCGCGTAAAACCCCAACCCCAACCCATTAGGTGAAGAAAATATCAGCAGCAGAAGCAAAACCCAATTTTACTTTGCTTTGCTTTTCCACGCGTGTAAGCTTTTCATTCCACCGCTCCTTAGCACTAATATTACTAAACACCCCTCAACCGAAACTAAAACCAATGAAAAGAAAGAAACAGCAGCGGCAGTAGTTTTAGTTTTCTTAAACACTAAACTTCCCCATCGCCTCTTATTCTCTATATATATCCATGCAATACACCCAAAAACCCTAAACCTCACTTCTTCAACTTAATACTGTTGTGGACGCTTGCACTATACGGATCTCTTACTCGGCAAGTATACCTTGCCAAATTCTACTGTTTAAATTATAAATTGTTGCATATATTCCTGTTGCAAAATACATATAACTGTGCGCGCCTGAGATTGCCTCGGGTGCAGTCGACAAATATGTCGATATGTAGGGTATCTGACTTAGAAATTAGCAGACCCACCTGCAGATGCGAGGGTATTCTGATATCCTCCTAGACCCTGACACTGGTACATACATCACGATTGTAACTCATGTTGGGATACGGGTTCGCGTACTCGATTAGCTACCGGTACGTGTGACACACATCATGGTTTAGCGCGTAAACAGGATTATCTAGAAAATTATGACTTGGTATATAGTTACGTGGTATGCACGTCGTGTATTCGACTTGTATATCCGCATTGGGCGGGGAAGACGACTAGTAGGCGTATGGGACACTACCTCCTTTATTGCAGATACCGCACTCTTCGGAGTGATACGGACGTATATATACTTTGCAGATACCACGTCCCTTAGAGTGTTGGATGTTATATATATACATATACCTCATTCTTTGGAATGATGGACGTTGCAGATACTACACTCTAGAGGACGTTGGACGTTATGCCTACGCCTACCCATACGTACCAAGGTTGTCTTTACACTTGCATACACTTAGATGGTTAGCTCACCATTTATTTATTCAGTATTATATATGGCATACTTTTATGTATCTTGTTATGTCCCACTGAGGACCTGGTTCCCTTCCAGATTTAGATGAGGCATACTATCCCACGGTGTACGGACCTGGGCAGGAGACGAGGTACGCATCCGAGGAGGAGTTAGAAGTGCTGCCATCAGAGTCCCCCTGATCTTGGTGGACTCACCATCTAGAGCTGGAACCTCCTTATCTAGATAGACGATGCTCTAGTCATGCTATACTTCAGCACTCTTACTTTGGGACTTTTTGTAGTGGGTTTGTTCCCACCAGACATATCTGGATTGTACTATGACATTTCAGACTCAGCACTTATATTCCAGTACTTATTCAGTATTCCTTGATATATATTGGGGATGAGATATAGATTGTGTATGACTTATTGTAATAATATATTACCACTGGTGAATTGGATATTCATGAACAGCGTACGTGTGTATATGTTTTCCACATATTGGAGTTCGTATACATACGACTGGGCATGTTACGTTTTTCTAGTCCTACGTATTTTGGGACTGGGGCGTGACATATTTTTAGTGGTGGCCCATGCAGGTCTAGAATATATTATCTTGGTTACATAACTGTACCAAACAAGCCTACGTATAGGAATAGAGCATAAGGATCTCATCCACACTTGACTAAAACCCTACTCTTCCTTTCAACCATCCTATATTTGGATAGACAGAGTTTTACGCCCGAAACCCTTTACGCTGTGACCAGGGGCCTCTATTTATAAATATCAACCAAGTGACTATTGTTGGCGTAAAAAGGCCAAATATGCAGAAGATTGCCTACTTTACCCTGCAGTTATGACAACTGCTAACCATGTTTCCATAGTATTCCTAATCCTGCGTATGACACATCATGCAAGCCATGTAGGAAACTACCCCAGCGTAAACTTGATAACCAGCGTAGAGTAGCCTGATTAGGCATAAACCATAAGGATGGTGATATAAGTGTATTAGTCATAATTTTAGCTTTCCCAGTCATGACAAAGAAAAATATTGTGCATTAAATGCAGAAATATGCCTCGAAGCCCTAAGCATGAAACAGCTTTTTACGTAACATCAAGGTTTTGTCTTATCCCAAGCGTAAAAACTCATTTCGGACTTGAGCGTAAAAGCTCATTCCTGTGAACAATAGGCAGCGTATTCAGAAGACTCAAAATTTTCTTCCTTTGAGTGGTGTATCAAATATGTCACTAAACGACAACCTGGGTCTCTGTGAAGAAACATCATCACAGCCACCCTCTCGATCATCGTGCTGTACTTTTTGTCAGATGTCAGGTTCACTGAATTATCTGACAAATTCGTCCAAGGAAAACAAAGAATTTCCTCGTACAACTTTACGCTGCAACGAATGCTAGACTTTTACGCGCAGATTTTAGGCAGACCTTTTACGCGAGCTTTATGCAAACAGATTTTACGCGCAGATTTTAGGCAGACTTTATGCAGCAATCTTTTTACGCGCAGACAGATTTTACGCAGGCTTTTGCACGCAGATTTTACGCAGACTTTACGCAGGAAATATAGTAGACTTTTACGCGGATAGCTTTGAAACCCTGTTTTACGCCAAATTATTTTGAACCTCTACTTTACGCGGACAACTCTGAAGTCTTACGTTACGCCAAACTTCTTTGAATCTTTATTTTATGCAGGCGGCTTAGCGACCTGTTTTACGCAAACAACCTTGAAACCCTGTTTTACGCAAACATTCTATTAAATGCTTGTATCTTGTTTGTTTCTTTTCCCCTAGAATTATGGACGTACCCAGTGGACACACAGATGATAGGGTTGATCAGGCAACAGACACCTCACATGATGTCAATAGGACGCCGACTACCCCAAGAGACCAGTCCCCGAGGCGGACACTGGTTTATCCATCAACCCCATACCTCCACAATGATCATACTCAGGAAGCTGCACTAGCTCAGCAAGAAGGATAGACCTCCAAGGCACCGACACAACAGGCAGATACACCTTTGCCTCCACCTCCACCCCTTCCAGCCCTGATGCCACAACTAGAAGGACAGTCACAAATGTTCTAATTCTTTCAAGCCATGATGCAGGCACAATGGAATCAGACTGAGACCTTGAGGCAGAGCTTAATGAAAGCTCTGGAGAGGACATCCAATCCAACACCTGCACCTATCCAACCAGCTGGTACTGTCTGAGGTTTTTGCCAGATGGGCCCAGGAACGTTTTTGGGCAGCGAGACTCCGGAGGAGATATCAGATTGGGTCTCTAACACGAAGATGCTTGTCACGCCCCAATCCCAAAATATATGGAAGCAGGCCACGTGGCATTGGCCAGCTGACACGACTTCGAAGGATATCCCAATTTAATGGATCCTATCGAAGCGTGCTACGCTGTCCTAAAATACTAACAAGTCTAATATGCTAATATATAGCAGACAATGTCTAATCTCATCCACAGAATACGATATCATAAAGACTGAAATAAATGCTGGTAAATAAAATACAAGAGTCTGAATATCCATAATACATCTGAAATAGTCTGAATGGGGACAAACCCACTGAAATACAGAAATAGAAATAAAGTGCAGAAAGAGGTAAGATAACTAGACTAGAGTATCAACTAGCTAGATATGAAAACTCTAGTCCAATGTAGCTACGTACTCAAATCACGAAAACTCCCCTGGAAATGCCTCGTAGTCCTCAATCAGGAATCCTGTCTCTACTCCTGCTCCGTAGATGATAGGGTACAAGTGCTTGTCCGGATCTGGAAGAGAACCAGGTCCTCAGAGGGACGTAACAAGTATACAAAAATGAATACCATAAAGTAAATACTGTATAAACTCAAGGATAATCTAACCAGCTAAGTAAAATGCACTTTGAAGACAACCCTGGTACATATGGATAGGTGAAAGGTATAAAGCATAGCGTCGAGCCAGAGGCTAAGTACCTGGCATTAGCTGTAAACTGAATGCCAGGCGTATATATGCTGACTACATCACCGATCATGTTAGCGCGCAGCTAATAACCTCTGCTGGATGTATCGACAAGCATATATGCCCATAACTGGGAACCTGAGCCCATAACCGGGTAACACATGGCCCATAACCGGATAACATTGAGGCTCACGGCCCCGCAGTTTACTCTGAAACTACGGCGACCAAATGTCTGTCCCATACGCCTACTAATTGTCTTTCCTGCCCAATGTCAATGTACAAGTCTCAAATGTGACGTGGATACCTCATACTATGATGCAAGTCGCTACAGAAATAAACAACTAAGCTAAATGCCGTCACACGTGCTGCTCATGTTGATGGCCAGTCGATCATGAAGCACGCGTCCCTACATGAACTCACTCTGTGACGTGTTAAGATACGTGTCAAGGCCTGGGAAGTCATATTGATAACTTCTCAACTTTAGGTGGGTCCACTAGACACTAGGTCAGACACAAGTCCTAACGTCAACGCCTTCGTTGACTGCACCTGAGTATTCTCGGACGCGCACAATTAATAATAAAGCAATAGATTATGCAACTAAATAACATCTGCATTTAAACAGTATCAACAAGGCAAGGTATACTTGCCTGAAACTCTGGCGTGCACAAACAATGCTCCGGAACCAGCAGTCAAGGTAGCACCATCTCGGATGCCTACGAATAGATAACAATAATTATGATTCACTAAATTTTACACCATGCTTAACTACCTATGTTAACATAGAGCAGGTATACATACACAACACCTATACATGTATCTACATTAAATAATTTAATGTCGTACATACATATATTCAATTATGTACTTAGACATATTTATATTTATTCATTATATATATATATATATATATATATATATATATATATATATATATATATATATATATATATATATATATATATATATATATATATATATATATATTTATATATTTATATGCATATATTTATATATGTAATATATATATTTATACATATACTAAATACACCAAACTATATATATATATATATTTATATGCATATATTTATTATACCAATACACAAAATGTATATATATATATATATATATATATATATATATATATATATATATATATATATATATATATATATATATATATATATATATATATATATATATATATATATACATATTTATATATACATATTTATATATACATATACAATTTAATACATAGTAGATATCAATATATACTAAGTATTACATATACATATATATATTATACACATTTATACATAAAATATATATACACATATATGTTTATACATTTATATGTATACATATATACACAATATATATATAAATATATATTATATACATATACAATAATATATAAATATATTTACAATTATATATATAAATACATATACGTTATAATACATAAACATTTATATATAAATACATATTTAGATATCAATATATACTAAGTATTTAAATACAAGTATATATTGCATACTATGTATATACATACTGTTTATTATGAAATACATACATATATATTTCTATTATATATAAAATATACAGAATATGCAGAATACAGTATATATATATATATAGAAGTATATACATAAAATACTAAAAACAGAATACTTTTATTAGTATATAACCAATGCAATACAAATATACTATGTATAATACTGTATACGTGTATAAAACGTATACCTAGGTATCCAGGGGGTTGAGGTGGGTCCGCCGGGCGAGTCGTCGCCGCCGAGGGTGGCCGGACGGAGCTCCGGCGCATGGGAGGTCGTCGTCAACAGCAGCGGGATTCAACCGTTGCTGTCGCTGTGGGGGCTGTGCCGGCCGGCTGCGGGGGCGACCGGGGCCGAGCTGTGGCGGGGACGGAGGTGGTGGCCTGGGGGAGTCATCGACGGAGTGGGGTGGTCGACTGAGCAGCGGCGGCGAGTCGGGGGACGTTCGGGGGGGGTCGGCTCTGGCTGTGTGGTGCTAGTTCGTGGATGAGGATGGTGGTGATTGCGGTGGCTGTAGGCGGAGCAGGGGCCGGTGGCGATGGATGGAGGAGGGGGAGTGGGTGCTGGTCGGAGGGGGAACCGTCGTGGTGGTGGCCGGACGCGGTGGTGGCCGGGAGGAGGCTGCGGGAATTATCGGGTCGGGGAAGAGGGAGTCGGGGGTGAAGAAGGCCTGCTGTGGCGGTGGTTCAGGCGGAGGCGACGGTCGTGGTGGCCGTGGCGGTGGCTCAGTTGGTAGGGGCGGGGATGGTGGTGACACTGGTGGCGGTCATTGCCGGAGATGGCGGAGGCGGCGGGCTGAGGAAGGGGTCGGGGTGATGAGGGCTGAGTGAGGGTGTTGATGTGAGGGTTTTAAGAATTAGGATTTTGTGTTGGGATTTTAGGTTTTTTGTGTGTAATAAATGGGATGTAATGCACCCTATATGTAGGAGAGAGAGTGGGGGGCTGCCTTGGGATTAGGGCCGGCTGGGTGTTATTTTTGGGGAGTTGGGGAGGCTTCATCATGATGAGGGGAGGGCTAGGATTGAGGGGTTCAAATTGTAGGGTGGAGATATGTCTCCAAAAAGTAATGTAGGTACATAAAATGGGGGGGAAGGAAATTATGATGGACCGGTCAAGGGAAGGGGGTCTCATTCTTCATGGGGTTGGACCAATGAGAGGGGGGCACCTCACTGCAAATTTGCATAAAAGCCCCTAAACAATTAGGAAATTGCACAAAAGCTGAAATTGAGGATTTGATGTGACAAAACACCATGTTTTGAATTTTGTATTGGACTAGAATGGTGTATGGTATTTAGTATGAGGCTTGTGGGTGTGGGTGTGAGTTTGGGTTGGAGTTGGGTCTAATTTGAACGAGGTTGGGTCACTACATTAATTTAATTAAAATTAATACGCTAGGTGTTATTTAATTAAAAATAACCGGGGGGTCAAAATTGGGTGGCTCAAGCGTCATGGGCGTGGTAGGCTTAGAGTATAATAATATCATAACTTGGGCTGGACAAAACAGGTTGAGGTTGGGTCTCAATCTCGATTGGAACGGACAACGAACGTAAATATGCAATTAATTGAATTTACGTACGGACGTTTGTAACGACTTTTGTGCGACTAAAATCAGGCACAAAAATCAGTATCTGGGGTTTGCACAAGGGCCATTATGGTAGGTTAGTATGTCTAGGCCAAGTGTATGGAATTTGTTTTAGGGTAACAGCTAGTGTAGGGTCCTAAATACCGGGACAACGGTAAGACGTCCTAAGTAATAAAAACATTACACAAATATTTAATACTATGTATAATAAATTCTAATTAGGACCAAAATAACCCTAATCATGCTATCTAAGTTGATTAAAATAAATTTTTGGTCGAGGGGGTTTACAATCTATCCAACTTATAAGAATTTCGTCCTCGAAATTAAAATAACACATAATAAGCTATAAATTATCAAGCAATGCTACGGACATACCTAGGGTTGGTGTGGCTGGTGTTTGTACTATCTGCCAAGCTCTATCGCTATACTGGGAACACTCTTGAGCTTGATGTTGGGTTGATCCGCACCTCAGGCACAGTCCTAGTCTTCTTCTGCAATCTTTCTGGACATGCCCCTTCTTTTTGCAAAAGTGACACGTCGGTAGCTCCCTCTGCTGATATGGCACAATCTTTTGTTGTGTCTGTACTCCTGGATGGCGAATCGGTCCTCCTGCTCCGGGCTGAGCTCTGGCTGGTGTAGTCATGCTGGAATGTCTCGATCCTCTGCTAATAGCCTCCTAGATCCAGGCCTCTGACAGAACTTCCTCATAAAAGATCCTCGACTGAGTAGTAGTGTACCTCTGCAGCTCGAAGGTAAGGCCGTGATGGAATCTCCTGGCTTTCTCCAGGTCATTGAGTATCAGGGCGGCACCAAATCGGCTAAGCCTACTAAACTCCGCGTCGTAGGCGTCTACGGACAGATTTCCTTGCTCCAGGTGCAGGAATTAGGAGTAGAGGGCATTCCTGACCGTAGCCGGGAAATACTTCACATTGAAGTACTCCAGAAATTCCTTCCAAGTCTGCGCCCTGCCGACGCTGTGCTCCATAGAATCCCACCAGTAATGGGCGTTGCCTGTGAGTTGGGCCCTCACTGCGGTCATCCAGAGGTCGGGGTGTAGTTGCGAACCCTCCAATAGCATCTCAGTGTTGGAGACCCAGTCTGAGATCTCTTCTGTAGTCTCCTTGCCTGAGAAGGTTCTCGGTTCCATCTGGCGGAAGCCTCGTATAATGTAGCTCTATCTCGAAATCCTTCATCAACTCAAGCCATCGACGTTATCTCATAATTAGCTCCTTCTGCGTGAAGATGTACTTGAGGCTTTTGTGGTCTGTATAGATCTTCACTCGTTTTCCATATAGGTAATGTCTCTATAGCTTCAAAGCAAAAACAACGGCTGCAAGTTCCAAGTCATAAGTTGGATAATTCTTCTCATGCACTCGTAACCGTCTAGATGCATATGCAATCATCTTGCCATGCTGCATCAACAAGCATCCCAAGTCTTTCCCTGATGCGTCACTGTAAATCACATAACCTCCCGATACTGATAGAATAGTCAATATTGGTGATATGGTCAGTCGCTTCTTCAACTCCTCGAAAGCGGCTTGACACTCGTCGGTCCATACGAACTCTTGATCCTTGCGCGTCAACCGAGTTATAGGTGCTGCTATCCTTGAGAAGTTCTCCACGAACCGTCGGTAATATCCCGCAAGTCCAAGCAAACTCCTCTCCTCTGATGCTGATTTAGGAATGGGCCATATTTTGACAGCCAAGATTTTCTCTGGATCAACAGAAATACCATCTCCCGTAACAACATGCCCAAGAAACGAAACTCTGTCCAAGAAAACTCATATTTACTGAGCTTCGCATATAACTGCTCTCTCCTTAATGTCTCTAGAATAATTCACAGGTGCTTCTCGTGCTCCTCGTGGCTCTTCGAATAGACAAGTATGTCATCTATGAATACGACCATGAACTGGTCCAAATACTGATGGAATACTCGATTCATTAAGTCCATAAAGATAGCTGGAGCATTGGTCAACCCAAATGGCATGACCAAAAACTCGTAGTGTCCATATCTTATCCTGAATGCGGTCTTCGGGATGTCCTGCTTCCGTACCTTCACCTGGTGATATCCCGATCTCAAGTCTATCTTCGAGAACACCTTGGCTCCACTAAGCTGATCAAATAAGTCATCAATGCATGGCAATGGATATTTATTCTTCACGATCACTGCATTTAAGGCTCTGTAGGCAATGCACATACGCACTGACCCATCCTTCTTTGGTATAAACAACACTGGTGCTCCCCAGGGTGATGTACTCGGTCGGATGAAACATTTCTCCTCTAATTCTTTCAACTGTGCCTTTAGCTCATCCATCTCCTTCTTCACCAATCTATAAACATGCGACGCTATGGGTGCTGCTCCCAGTGTCATTTCAATTGAGAATTCTACGTCTCTGTCCAGGGTAGTCCTGGCAGTTCCTCTGGAAAGACGTCTTGAAACTCTGAAATAATGGGGTAATAGATAACTTCGTCCATTGTAAGCTGAATACCATCAAGGGCTTTTGTGGATCCTCGTGCAAACTCAAGTTCAGGCTGGCCTGGTACCTTAAAAAGAATGCTTCCTCCAAAATAATCGAAGAAAGCGTGGTACCTTAAAAAGAATGCTTCCTCAGTCTGATAAGAAACGTCAAGTCCGAGTCTGTACTCCTGTGGATACTCCTGCCCGTCTATATCTAGAAAGGTACCAGGTCCTCAGAGGGACGTAACAAGATACATATAAATATGCCAATAAAGTACTAAAAATAAATATCCAACGGGTCGCCTAACCATCTAAGTGAATGCAGTTTGAGAACAACTTTCCAACAAGTGGGCTATCTGTCTAAAATGGGATTGGCATGATTCTCTTGGAGATTCAGGGGCCTATAAAGTATGTCGTCTTTTGAACGGCAGAGGCTGCCTGATAATATATAATATATAGTGGTCATCATGATCGTGCATCTCCGGCAGAGCGTAAGGGTTACACAAGGAAAGTGCAAAGGAGCCCAAACGCCTTACTTGTTGTTCTACCCACCCCATGCTCTAAGCATGTCACATCCATGACATGATGATACCTCCAAATAACTGCCAGGTCTACTAGCATGTAAAGTTTCTATCGGCAGTTATCCCTATCCGTCGCACGACCTATACGTACCAGTGGCCACCCGAGTACGCAAGTTCGTGTCCTACATGTGACTCACACTCGTGTAAGAACAGTGTCATGGCCAATGAAATATAAGAATACCTTATGATAATGGGGTGGTCTCATAAAGTAGGTCCAAATGCATATACATAATAAAAACATAATATGACGTCACCATCGTTGTACCCAAGTTTCCTTGGACGCGCAGTTTTTATAGCAGTTTAAAATATATGAATTAAATGACAGAAATAAAACATACATGCATGCATCATATGAAATGTAATCACATTACAATGGCAAGGTATACTTGCCTAGCAAGCAATCTGTATAGTGTAAGAGTCCAGATGTCAAGAACACAGGATCAGAAACTAAGACCTCCGAATAAACGTCTTCGGATGCTGAAATAGACATCACCAACATTTCCGGAATCAGTGAGATAGCTATAAAATACTACCCTTTCGTACAATTTGGACACAGGGGCAAAACGATAATTTCGGTTCAAAGCGGGGTCCACAAGTGGCCCACTTTGTACCAAAAAGCGTGCCAGGGATAAAGGTCTCTAAATAGGATAAATTATAGGTCAAACAAATTCTAAATATCATTACAAACTCAACGGTATGTCCAATTTTGGATTCCGGTGAGCCGAACACAATTTCGCCCAAAAAGTCAACCGTATGGCCCGCAAATAGGCGACTTGGTCAATTGTCTCAGAATTACGTAAAAATTGGGTTACAGGACCAGCCCGATACCACGAGTCCAGTGGCCCAAGTTTCGTTGCATTCTGACGAGCATACAATAAATGGTGCAGGATTTTACAAAAATCGTTATACGGGGACTTTTGCGGATACGGGCTAATTTCGATGTGCACACGCGTCTGAATCAGTTTCTGCGAAAGCCCACACGTCTGGACATACCATACGCGTCTTTCGGTATAATTGGTATACAACGGGGCGGTCCCGTTTGGCGGGACGTGCTCCATATCACAAATTTTGAAGGTTGAAAAACATGTTTTTTGTGATTTTTAACTCAGTTTAATTCTGCATACAGCATCAAATAAAATAATATAATTAACAAGAAATAATTTAGGTTAGGTGGTCTTCACATAGCAAAAGGAATTTCTAAGTTTGGATCTCTGTGGTGGGAGATACGAGTCCGTAAACATGGGGGGTTACAGCAGTTTTTCTGAGATTAAAAGTTATTATTTTCTTCAACTTGGTCTCGGTTTTTACCTAGGGTTGCGCGCTGTTCAAAGAAAACTAATACACAGAGTTGGAAGAGGGATAGGTCGTGAACATACCGGTGAAGACGGGGTCAAATTTGGTCGAGCGATGGAATAGGAATCAGCGTCTGAACATGGGTATACTGCAGTGAATTTCTGTAGGCATGCGTGAGGGATCTCGCGAACAGCGATGAGCGGCGGTTGGCGTGCTCCGGACGGGTCCATGCGGCGGTCTGGAAAGGTCAGCGGCGGCGCTGGGTCGAGTGGATGGTAAGGGTTTAGGGTTAGGGTTTACAAGTTATATATATATATATAGGAGAACTGAAGGGGGGTTGTATTCCGCGGGTCTGGGGTGTAGCGGGCTTAGGTGGGGGGTTTAGCTTAGGAAATTTGTTGCTGCTGCTGTCTCTTAGTAGTTTAGTTATTATAGAAGTTTGGTTTGATTTCTTTTTCTTTCTTTTCTTTTTCTTTTCTTTATTCCATTTTTTTCTTTTGTTTTCTATTCTTTTATTTATTATAAATTACTTATATATATATATATATATATATATATATATATATATATATATATATATATATATATATATATATATAATCCAAAAAATTATATTAGTACATAAAAATAATCTTTCAACCGTCCACCAGGTCTCCTACATGAAATAAATTAAGGTAAAATAATAGTTGCTCCATAAATCTCTAAATGCATAATTACCTAGAAATAAAAATTCAATAAATTATATATCTTCTAATTAACTAATAAATACTATAAATAAATTAATTAATTAATTAAATAATTAATACGGTTTTTAAAATTAGGGGTTTTATAATGCGCAAGGGTGTCGGTGCTTGTATCAGAGTGTGGAGAGATGAGGGTTATTTCCTGGGTAAAGAATAGAGTGTTGGTGGATTTGTGTGTTTAGTCCATGTGTATCAGTGGGAGATGGAGTTGGAGACTGAAGTGTAGGAGGAGTGGTGTATATGTTGAGTGATGTATTAGTGTTGATGTTATGTTATTTGAGGGTGGACTAATGCTTAGCTTGGGTGATGAGGGACTAACACTTCTGTATCAGTTAAGAGGAGAAATGCACTGGGTGAACCAATACCCAGTGCAGTATCGAGTGAAGGAAAGGGAAAGGGGAGTATCAGTAGGGTCTGCAGTATATAGGGGCTCGGGTAGCGTAGTGTTGGGGTGATTGTGGGTGAAGGTATTTATGTGTATGTGGGTAATAGAGTTTGGCAAGGGAAACAATATGTAGCAGGGGGCACTAGACAAACTAAGCTGTTTACACTAGTGTATCGGATCATTAGTCCATTTTCTAGTTCACTAATAGCTCAGTTCTCTAGAAGTTTTTAGTTCACTGGCACTGATATCAGTGGTATCAGTTACTACAAGCTTAGTATCAACTGGCATATGAAGGAAGACTGCATTGTATCAGCCTGGTCCCATTTTTAGTCATCAAGAAGGCTATGCTAGAGTATGAGAGATGAGGGTTAGATGTCTCTTCTAGTTCGAGGGTCTCTATTGGTGTCCCAGATCTGGGTAGGGTATGTGTTAGATAGTTAGATAACTGTAGTAGTTAGTATCTAAATACATTTACTAGTGGTAAATATATATGAGATAACTCTATAAGTTAGTATAGTTATATAGATACTTGAGATATATTAGATTAGATGTGAGTGAGTACTTTACCTTGTACAACACCAAGGTAAGTGAGATAAGATATCACGGGGTATTGGTATCTCATACCAATGGGTTGGTAATTGTCTTGTTGGCTCAAAGCCAAGTATCATATCTTGCTAGTATAGTATTAGTATACTAATAGGTAGTTATATTAGAGTATCTCGAGTATCTTGAGATACGATATCGTATCGATATTCGGGTATCCTAATATAGCTAATATAGCCTAGTTAAGTAGTGTTTGGATCTAATAACCTAGAGATGGACTCGTACAACCTAGAAGTAGATGGTTTGACCAATTTTGACTAGTTTGACCTAGAGTTGACCTAGTTTGACAGTTTTGACTTAGAATTGGTCTAATGACCTAGAAACTGACTAGTTCACTTAATATCATTTATAAACCTTGTATTAATGCAATATTTCATATTTAGGTCTTTGAGACACCGAGACGTACACTGATTTGGTATTTATTGCTCTGGACCACAGACGAGTACATTCTCTGATAGTTTCCATTATTTGATATATACTATGATTCTGGTTTATAGCATTGTTTTACTTGATCCCTCGACACTATGGATACACGGATTAGTATTATATGGATTCACTCTCTTCCGATATGTACGTCATACTTGTATGGCCTCTACTTCAAGACTCATTTACTGGCATCACATCAGGACTCACTTACTGGCATCCCTTACTTTTATCTGCCTAGACTCATATTTGATTTACGTATCGGGACTTGGATTCATTTGTACTAGTCGGGACTGGAAAATACCTGAGTAGACATGTAAATATTCCCAAAAATCTAGAATCACCTCTTCTGGTCTAATCAGGAATGATAGCAGTCGCACACCAAGTATGTGATGAGCCGTATTACCCCCTAGTCGTTTACATGTCAAAAGCGGTATTTCAAAACATGCTAGTTTAGTTTCATTCTTGATGGCTTCACATGATACTTGCTGGACACACATCATATCTATCTCATATTAGCTATCATTTATTTACAGTCTTATTTACCATACTTTTTGATTCACCATGCTTATCTTTCTTGCTTCTTAAATTAACTATGACTGTATTTTATTCTCTGATTCATTTTATTTTCTTGCTCCTCATGTATTACTTATTATAACTATTTTATAGTCTTTGTTAATTAATTGGAACTCCTATTGGGTTGTACTTCGCTCCAATCCTGAGTGGATAACATTTTTCAGATAATTTCTTAGAGGACTTGTGTCCCACATATTACGGACCATAGGAGATAGATGGTGCAGACATGGAACGAGTAGTTCAGGAGTGATTGCCGGGAGGCCAAGCCGGGATCAATAGTTATCCTATTAGTTTTTATTAGTATTTTGGTACCGAATTTATTTTTGGCTTATATTTTGAGACTTAAATATTGATGTTGTTATTGGATGTTGTTGATGTTTAGACTTTGTAGTTTAATAGACTTCTTTGATATCTTATCGTACTTTAGATATATGATTGAGTATTATACTATCTTAATTATATTGTCCTCCTTATGGAGATGAGATATATTGACATGTTATGATACATTATTTTTATGAGATTTAGATGGATAATATTTTTGACATTGATAACGTTCTACCGTCGATGCTGCGACATAGGCTGGACGTACCCACGTACTCGTGCCCACTCATCTTGGTGCGGATCGTGACACATTTTTGTGGTGGCCCATACAGGTCTGACTTGGAAATTAGTGCAAAGTCGTGGTAGTGCAACGACATAGTTGTACTACTGCGGTCCTGCGATAGAATATAGGATATAGGATATAAGCTGAGAGTATACTCAATAACAACTAGGAAACACTTCCAATTATTTGCTTTGTTATCCTTAGCTATCTGAATACTTTATTTACTTTGAACAATTATGTCTTTCTTTGATGATATTGTATTGTACTCAATATTGATTCCTTTGTTTTCAATCTATCTTCAGATGTTGTCGAAGACGCGTTCCCAGCGCTCAGGCGCAGTATCAGCGAGGTCGGTCACTTCGTCGCCTCTGAGGGCAGCACAACATACACTGTTCCAGCAGCTTCAGTTCAGAGGTCCCCTTCACCAATCCAGGTAGGCATTTTCGCAGCAGCTTTAGGGGGTGCTCCACCTCCGGTACAAAGGACATCACCGACAGTCTCAGATGATCTTCTACCTCCACCACCCACAGATGATTAGACGCAGATGTTTGTGCTCTTTTAGCAGATGATGGAGGTACAGCAGCGCTAGTCAGAAGTTATGAGGCAGGGCATTGAGAATACCCACCATCTTGTACTCGTTGCGATCGAGAGAGTTGCCTTGGTCCAGCCACAGACGGTACCACCTCAGTTCACCCTGCAGCAACCGAGGCCAGGGACTATCATAGACTTCAAGAGGATAGGGCCGAAAGACTTCAAGGGCACAAAAGGGATCTTATATGCTGATGATTGGATCGAGGACGTGGAGAGGAACCTGCGACTAGCGTAAATTTTGGAGAGTCTATAAGTGGAGGCTGCGGCTAGCCAGATGTTCGACATAGCATTGGCATGGTTCAGGACAGACCCGAGGATCACGGCGGCAGGATTAACTTGGGGGGCTTTTAAAGAGCTTTTCAAGGAGAAGTTCTTTTCGGACGTAGCTCTGAGTGCCTTAGAGAGATAGTTCCTATACCTCGTCCAAGGGAGTATGGCAGTGGACAAGTATGCTGCAGAGTTTTACAGATTAAGCAGATTTATGGAGTGGCAGAATCCCCAAGGGAAGGCCAGGAAATTTAGAAAGGGTTTGATCAGGGAGATCAAATCCCTTACTAGGGGGCACCGCACAGCTACTTTTGAGAAGATCCTGATGGATGCGCAGAGGGCGGAGGATGACTTAGATCTCAAGTCCAAGAGAGGTAGAGATATTTTGGGTGGTGCTGGTAGCGGTGCGGGACCAGCTAAGCGTCCCCATATCCAACAACAGTAGGTTCAAGTGACGATTCGTGCTCCAGTTCAGCAGCAGCCCAGAGGCCAGTGTCCAGTTGTGCCTACTGCAGGAAGTCAGGACACACTTGGGATATTTGTAGGAGGAGACTGAAAGTGTGCCTGTTTTGTGGATCCGCAACACACCAGATAAGGGATTGCCCTACAGCACCCCCATTTGGTGGAGCATAAGGTCAGAGAGGGGGAGTTAGGCCACCTGTGGCACAATATCATGCCCTACACCTCAAGAGGGAGATACACCAGCAAGGTAGGACTTTTGCATTGACGGTCGAGGAGGCCGATGCTACAGGTGATGGGTTAGCAGCTTTTGTTCTATTTTGTTCTGTTTCTTCTTTCTGTACTTTCCATCTCTTGTTGTGTGTTTCATTAGTACCTCTTGGATTTTTTATGCTGTGGTAGATAGTGTAGTGACCCTGATTGAGACAGTGATATCACGACCAATAGGACCATGATCATGCATGTTGATTAGATAGAACTTGTTGACGGTGATTGCGAGAAGAGTTTAACCTAGAAGAAGTACGACCAACTTTAAATTTCGAGGATAAAAATTTTCCAAGGGGGGTAGACTTGTCACTACCACTTTCCCGGAGAGGGGTATTTTTGACCTTTTCCTATTTCTTGTTATTATTGAGAATATTGGTATTTCGAATTATTGTTGAGTGATAAAGATTATTTTTACAAAACTAGCATTTATATTTTTAGATTATTTTTATTCCAATAATTAGTATAGTTACATATGTTATATTATTATACATGGTTAGTGGTTAGACATTAGTTAGATTAGTTGTTAGTAACCCTACTGGACCTAACCAACTTGACTTGACTATCTAATTAAACCATTTGGTTAGACTCTAGTTAGACTCTAGTTAGACTATTGTAATTAATTAGAAAAGTTAGGCTAAACACTTTTAGGAGGAGAAGCTTCTTCTCTAATTTTTGTCTTGGCTAACTAGAGGGTGTTTTAGATACTTTATATTAGCATTTAACCCTAACCCTAATGACTAAATGGCAGCATTTATGTTTTAGGATTATTTTTATTCCAATAATTAGTATAGTTGCATATGTTATATTATTATATATGGTTAGTGGTTAGTCATTAGTTAGATAAGTTGTTAGTGACCCTAGTGGACCTAACTAACTTGACTTGACTATCTAATTAAACCATTTGGTTGGACTTTAGTTAGACTGTAGTTAGGCTAGTATAATTAATTAGAAAAGATAGGCTAAATACTTTTAGGAGGAGAAGCTTCTTCTCTAAAAAAATTCATGACTAACTAGAGAGTATTGTAGACACTTTACATTAGCATTGAACCCTAACCCTAATGACTAAATGGCAGCCCCCTCCTCTATAAAGTAATAACTTCATCTTCTTCCTTCCACCATTTCAAAGTGAAACCCTAAATTGGAAGCTTCCTTTCCACCATTCCTTTTACCACCAAATATTCACCAAATTGACCCCAACCCCTCTCATTCTCTTCCCCAAGAAGACTAGAAGACATTAGAAGCAAGGGTTGGAGAAAAGGAGCACGTGGAGCTTGTGTTCTTGGAAGCTTTTGGGTGTTGGAGCCATAGCATTGGGAATCCATCCCCCAATAAGTAAATCTGGAATTTATCTCTTTAGAATGCATTATTAGAGTAAATATATCATTTAGGGACCCCATTGCATTAGGGATACCCATGGGGTGAAGCTTTGGCTTTCCTTGTTCCATTTAGAGATTTTTCCTTTGTGTTTTATGCCATTTTTCGGGAAAATTTGAGAATGGCATTCATAGTGCTTGTGAGTGGGTTGGTTAGGTCCTAATTGTCATTTAGAACACGTGGGTGTGCTTTAGGATGAGTTTGGATACATTTAGGGTGCGTACTATGGGCGTATCCCAACGTATCACGATACACATGCCAAGTGTTTGACAAAATTATCAAGTGGCCACTCATGGCTCTAAATTTAGTTTTGGCATTTTATATTGGTTGTATATTCATATAGATTAGTATTTATATATATATATAGTGATATGTATATATGTATGTATGTATGTATGTATGTATGTATGTATGTATGTATGTATGTATGTATGTATGTATGTATATATGTTTGTATGTATGTATGTATGTATAGCTATGGGTGAGTGTTTACTGTTGGTTTTGAGTGTGTGCATTATGGAGGTATCAGTGATGGGGGTGTCAATGTTGAGGATAGTGGTGCACAAGATTTGGGGTGTGCAGCGGGCCAGGTTGAAGATCAAGACTACATTGCAAGCGCTTAGTGCACTGCAAATAGAGAATGGGTGTTTGATTTGGATATCAGTGAGAGGTGAGTGTTCTTGAGGTACAGTGATGGGCTCGAGTTAGGGTAGATGGTGTGCACCAGTGGGTGTATAGAAATTTCATGAGAAGTAGGAGTGTATGTGCAGATTTGTTTGCGCACAAGGTGTCGGTGCTTGCATCAGAGTGCGGAGAGATGGAGGTTATTTCCTGGGTGAAGAATAGAGTGTTGGTGGATTTGTGTGTTCAGTCCCTATGTATCAGTTGGAGAGGGAGTTGGAGACTGAAGTGTAGGAGGAGTGGTGTATGTGTTGAGTGATGTAATAGTGTTGGTGTTATGTTATTTAAGGGTGGACTGATGCTTAGCTTGGGTGATGAGGGACTGGCACTGTTGTATCAGTTAAGAGGAGAAGTGCACTGGGTGCACCAATACCCAGTGCAGTATCGAGTGAAGGAAAGGGAAATGGGAGTGTCAGTAGGGTCTGCAGTATATAGGGGCTCGGGTAGTGTAGTGTTGGGGTTATTGTGGGTGAAGGTATATCTGTGTGTGTGGGTAATAGAGTTTGGCAAGGGAAACAATGTATAGCAGGGGGCACCAGACCAAGTAAGAAGTTTACACTAGTGTATCAGATCATTAGTCCATCTTCTAGTTCACTAATAGCTCAGTTCTCTAGCAGTTTAGTTTACTGGCACTGATATCAGTGGTATCAGTTACTACAAGCTTAGTATCAACTGGCATATGAAGGAAGACTGCATTGTATCGGCCTGGTCCCATTTTCAGTCATCAATATGGCTATGGTAGAGTATGAGAGATGAGGGTTAGATGTCTCTGCTAGTTCGAGGGTCTCTATTGGTGTCCCAAATCTGGGCAGGGTATGTGTTATATAGTTATATAACTATAGTAGTTAGTATTTAAATACATTTACTAGTTGTAAATATATATGAGATAACTCTATAAGTTAGTATAGTTATATAGATACTTGAGATATATTAGATTAGATGTGAGTGAGTACTTTACCTTATACAACACCAAGGTAAGTGAGATGAGATATCATGGGGTATTGGTATCTCATACCAATGGGTAGGTAATTGTCTTGTTGGCTCAAAGCCAAGTATCATATCTTGCTAGTATAGTATTAGTATACTAAAAGGTAGTTATATTAGAGTATCTCGAGTATCTTGATATACGGTATCGTATCGATACTCGGGTATCCTAATATAGCTAATATAGCCTTGTTAAGTAGTGTTTGAACCTAATAACCTAAAGATAGACTCGTACAACCTAAAAGTAGCTAGTTTGACCCATTTTGACTAGTTTGACCTAGAGTTGACCTAGTTTGACTGTTTTGACTTAGAATTGGCCTAATGACCTAGAAACTGACTAGTTTCACTTATTATTATTTCCAAACCTTGTATTAATTCAATATTTCAAATTTAGGTATTTGAGACACTGAGACGTACATTGATTTGAAATTCATTGCTCTGGACCACAGGCGAGTACATTCTCTGATAGTTTCTATTATTTGATATCTACTATGATTCTGGTTTATAACATTATTCTACTTGATCCCTCGATACTTTGGATACATGGATTAGTATTATATGAATTCACTCTCTTGCGACACGTACACCATTCTTGTCTGGCCTCTACTTTAGGACTCATTTACTGGCATCACATCAGGACTCACTTACTGGCATCACTTACTTTTATCTGGCTGGACTCAAATTTGATTTACTTGTCGGGACTTGGATTCATTTGTACTAATCGGGATGGGGAAATATCCGAGTAGACATGTAAAGATTCCCAAAAATCTAGAACCATCTCTTCTGGTCTAATCAGGAATGATAGCAGTCGCACATCAAGTGTGCGATGAGCTGTATTACCCCTAGTCGTTTTTATGTCAAAAGCGGTATTTCAAACACACTAGTTTAGTTACATTCTTGTTGGCTTCATAAGATACTTGCTGGGCACACATCATATCTATCTAAGATTAGCTATCATTTATTTATAGTCTTATTTACCATATTTCTTGATTCACCATGCTTATCTTTCTTGCTTCTTAAATTAATTATGACTGTATTTTATTCTCTGATTCATTTTATTTCTTTGCTCCTCATGTATTACTTACTATAAATATTTTATAGTCTTTGTCAATTAACTCAAACTGCTATTGGGTTGTACTTCACTCTAATCTTGACTGGATAATATTTTCCAGATGATTTCTTAGAGAAATTGTGTCCCACATATTACGGACCACATGAGATAGATGGTGCAGACTTGGAACCAGTAGTTCATGAGTGATTGTCGGGAGGCCAAGCCAGGATCACTAGTTATCCTAGTTAGTTTTCATTAGCATTTTGGTACCGAATTTATTTTTGGCTTATAATTTGAGACTTGAATATTGATGTTGTTATTGGTTGTTGTTGATGTTTAGACTTTGTAGTTTAATATACTTCTTTGATATCTTATCGTGCATTAGATATGTGATTGAGTATTATGTTGCCTTAATTATATTGTCCTCCTTATGGAGTTGAGATATATTTACATGTTATGATACATTATTTTTGTGAGATATAGATATATAGTATTGTTGACCTAGACAGTGTTCTATCGCCGATGTTGTGGCGTAGGCTGGACTTACCCACGTACTCATGCCCGCTCATCCGGGTGCGGGTCATGACACAAACCAATTCCCAAGAGACATGTACACTACCCCACACTCATCCCGTGATATATATATATATATATATATATATATACACACACACTTAAACCCTTGCACATGAACAACAACCCAATAACGCAACAAAGGACTTAATTAAAGTACCGTTAGTGAACCTTCTTGTGCACTTGCACTCAAACTAAACCAATACCCACACAACTAGACCCAAGTGTACCCAAAGCCATAATAAGGGTTAAACCAAATCTCTTATGTCTTAACCAAAAGTTAAAGCCCATCAAAACTCCACCATGGGCCCAACAAACATCTATATAAGGCCTCATCCTTTCAAACCCTAACCCTAACATTTACTTCCTTCTTTGTTGCCGCCCTATAGCCTCCCTCATCTCTTCCACGACCACTTCAGCCTCTCCCTCTCTTTCTCCACTTTCTTTCCACTCCTTCCCAACCTTCACTTCATCCCCCACAAGCTAACAAGCCCTAGAGTAAGATATTAGCCACCACTAGAGGCCGACTACTTGCTGCTAGTTGCAGCTGATGTCCGCTCCCTCATAGACCCAAAAACTACCTACAAACTAAATATTTATCTCCTATGTGATTTCCCCAAGAACTCCCTCAATTTTTGTGGAGGTTGGAGTCCGTTTGGTACTCTGAAGGGTCCGTGTCGCGAGAAAGGAACATGTTGTTATCACATACGTGTAAGTCTTCCAACTTAGATTCTTTTTTCTATTCTCCATGAAACAAAGATTGCGTAAACTCATGATAATTTTAGATGATGAGTTGGAATAACTTCATCCATAAAAAACCTATATTTCTATGTAAAAACTCTTTCAAGAAAATTGAACAATCATGACACGGACACGACGTACTAATGGTAGACAAGGTTCAATGAGTATTACCATGATAAATATATATATAATAATTCCACAAAATTATATGTTATTAATTCAAAATATAAATATTATAATTATATAATTAATCATGTTTTATACTGACGGAAAGATTGGATGCAAAGACTACTTGGCCAAGTTGCAATGATAGCTAAATAACATAGTTCAGATGGTTGCATGAATGATGTAATATAATTATTTATATATATATAATTATTATTAAATTATAAAATATTAAATAATATAATTTTATATTAAAAATATTTTATTACTCAAGTTGGTAATGTTGCATGTACAAACTAGCATCAAGGTGCCAGAATACCTAGTCCACGCGCAACATGACTTTATGATGCGATTCTTTGAGGGTTTGATCTTATTTTCTAAAACTGAATTTATATGTGTTTTAATTCTAAAAATAAAGTATTTCAAATTTATATTTATGGTATTTTCATGTCAAAATTGAAACCCAAAAATATGGGCCCTTAGACTAGGTTCTTGGATGAATATATGGCATATTTTGGCTCATAACAATGGGCTAATTTTGGTGTTAAAAAGATATATTATTTTCTGAGTTTTAATCAGACTTTAATATGAATTATTATGATTTTTCATTAATCTAGGTCATAACTATGGATTGGTGACATTCCGGACAAGTTTCGGACAAACCTAGTAGACATATTATGGCCATAACCATAAAATATGCTTAAAATTTTAAATCTGGAATTCAGAGGTTAAAAATAGTATAAACTAAGCAGTCAAAAACGGTTATATATCGGTTATATAACCAATATATAGTGGTATCGGTCCTGGACCGATATTTTTTTGCAGAAATATCGATAAAATATCGGAACCGATATTATCGACCGATTTGGCCGATATTGTTCGAAATATCGGTTTACAAAAAAATTGATTTCTCACGGTTTTGGTTTTGCTACAAAAAAATCTTGTGGGCCTGGGCCTGCAGACGATATTCTATGAAAAAATCTGCTGTTAAGTCAAGATACAATACAATACAAGCTTCTTCCATCAATGGAGATTATATCTTCTGCCATCAAACGATATGACATTCACATCAATAAAGATTACATCTGATGTTGAATGATATGACATTCACATCAATGGAGAATGGAGATTACATCTTCTGCCATCAAAATCTGCATGCATCAAACTTATTCAGAGATGTAGTTCCTTAAGTGATCTCCTTTATCTTGGATCTCTTGGATTTCTCGACGATATGTATAATTTATGCATATTTTATAATAGAAAACTATTAAGTGTATTGTTTATATATAAAAATAGTGTTAAAAATGTAAACCGATATTTACCGTTATAAAACCGATATATCAGTGATATATCTATAACTCTATTGGACCGTTATCATGAAAAAACCGTTATTAACTGCATAGAGTATAAATCATGTTTAAATTATGATTATATGATTTTTAAATAATTTATATTTATGTCCTTTAATTGGGGACTTAACCGTAAATTTTGGGAGTTGAAAACCATAAAACTAGGTCCCGGTACCTCGTAAAAATATGTGAGTTATTGTGTCAAGAATTCACATGTTATGATGATATTGGACTTGGTTATAAATGGTTTATAATAATTTAGACATTAAATTTATGGGTACAAGATTCTTGATTAGAAATTTAAAGTAGTAAATTGATTGTTTAGGTCAATTAGATTTCGGAGGAGTGGACGCGGGACCATCTTTGCAACTATATACTGCAGACCCAGGCAAGTATACCTTACCAAAATGTTCACAGTTCTTATTTATTTCTTACGCTTTAGTTATTATATGTATATGCATTCTTGATATATCTGATTACCCTAGGCCCGGTTTATTGTACTTTGTGTCCGAACGAGATTCGGGTACCGACATCCTCGGCAGAGTCGAGTATCATAGTTAGAGAGTCAGTATTCGAACCCATGTCTTGTGTATATATTATTTGCACATCCGACCATAGGACACTTGACACGTTATTCATGTAACAGAGTCTTTCTCGACATGTTTGTGGTAATTGGACCCTGGATAGGATTACATGATACATGACATAGAGTATTTCCAGTTATATATATATATATATATATATATATATATATATATATATATATATATATATATATATATATATTGTCCATAACTTATGATGATAGTTAGAGGTCATGATCTTGTGTGTCTTGATTAAGACGTGAGGTTAGATTGGGAGGGGAGAGACTTCATCGGGCTCTGGGCATATTCTACTTATTACTTATCTATTCGTTTATTAGGCTTTGGGTCCCCTATGCAGAATCTGAAGTGATATTATATATATATATATATATATATATATATATATATATATATATATATATATATATATATATATATATATATATATATATCCACACGGAGCCTCGAGGGTACTGTCTAGCATACGGATGAGCCCGTGAGTCTATACTCTCATTTGCATATCGCATTGTTGGTTATACTAGTTTCTCCTGTATTATAGCATTATAATGTTTACTTTGGCATATTGTTTCTTGTACCTTGTTACTTCCCTCTGAAGACCTGGTCCCTTGTCAATTTTGTAGCATAGCTAGTTGTGAAGATTTCTGGAGTTGCTGATGTTTATCGCCTCGTCATGCAGGCATTGGACTAGGTACTGTTATCATTTCTATCGCAGTTATGTTTATTATTTCTCTTTACTTATCTGTGCTGATATAGCCTAGTTTTATAGACTCTATTCCTTTTTCGAGTCTATTCGAGCTTGTGTGTTACTGGCGGCCGACTTTAGCACATGTCCCTCATTCTTGAGATTTTGTGTCCTTGTGGATTGAGACTTAGAGATTTATCATATTATTTAGGTAATACAACTTAAGTGCACTCTAACGGGTCCATTAAATTGGGTTTGTCCATTGGAGTTGTGCTGTTGGCTATTGTCACGTGGCTAGCCCCTCAGTATTTTAGGACTGGGGCGTGATAGAAGCTAGGGCTTCTACTCTTGAACAAATCTTGATAGGCCTTAAGCAGCCTATTAATGAGTATCCATAGCTTAATAGTGGGGACATCTCGGCTCTAGTTCAGATTGAATACGAGTCAATTACTACTAGGTTCATGGAACTTCAGACCACCTTCTAGAGGCATATGGTGATCCATGCTGAGAAGACTGTCTGGATAAATGCTTCTATGAAAGAAGTGGCTTCTTCTCTGTCTCTTCATTATTCTGCCCATAATAAACATAATGATAGAGCGATACAGCTCAAGACTCAGATTCAAGAACTGGAAGCCCAGCTCAAGCAAGCAAGGGAGGAGTTGAAGGTGACTGTGGAGCGACGTGGGGATGAGCTGGTACATTGTGACCTAATAAAAGAACAACTTTTGGAGCTTGAGCACAACAAGAACGAGCTTGACCATGCTCAAAATAAAATGATAGAGTCATATGCTTCTATGGCTCCTTTTGCTACAGATGCCACTAGAATGCTTGAAGCACGTAGAAGGGTGACATTGAAAAAGGATCAACAACTAGCTCGACTGACCCAGTTCCTTCTTGATCATTCTACTCCCCCTGAGTGGGCTCTATCTTATGCTCTTCCCTATTTTGTAAGTTTCTCAATAAAAATATAATGGAACTTTTAGCTTTAAACAATGCTTGTTTGTTGTAGACCCATTATTTATTACGTATCAACTATTAGATACAAATAATAGGTTAGAGTGAAAACAAGATCAGAGGTAATGTGGATGTGATATATTTTCAAATGGGATCCTACCGAATATATCTTCTCAGAGGTATTATAGACATGGTAGAATAATTTTGTGTGAGAATTTGGTAGATTTACCACTCAAGGCATACTCGTGCTAAGTATAAATAATAAATTTTATAGGATGCAATACTATCAGAGGTGATGTGGACGTGATAGTTCACTAGTTTACTCTACCGGAGAAGACAAAAAAGAGTAGTTAAAGGGCGAACTATTATCTTCTCTTTAGGGGATAATAAATAAAATATGATTCAGAGGTAATATGGACATAAATTATATTACACTTATTGATTGGTGAATAAATATGTGAGATTATTCCCAACCCAACTGGGGGATCATGAATAGGATATCCTTAAAACAACTAGATTTTAAGAATGGAACATTTTGGTTGGAGAGAATTGTTTAGATGATCTCAATGAAAGTGTTCCGTTGGATCTGAGTATTGTCCCGCTGGGAAACTTTGAGGACCCATTACCCATGTCTTATTAAAAAAATGAATATAGGTAATAGTTCGAGAGGCCGTGTAGGCTACGAGTTTCTGGGGATTTAAAAAAATATATTTTGTTGTACATCTTATTTTAATCTGCTAGAGAAGGAGAAGAATATATCGTGCTTAGACATAATACTTCTTGAGGAATTTGTCGTTGATAGGCATAATTATCAAATCTCTATTGTCTTTATCATCTGGGACAGTTGACACCATATTTACAGAGAAAGTCTGTTTGAATACGTCACACACGCTTTCTTCAGAATCCCACAATAATGAGTCAGATGAATGAGAATGTGTCTCTTCTTCTGATTATGAACTTTCAGGACTTTTTGGTGGTGTAACATATCCCAAACGATGAACAGTCCGTTGATAGTATATTTTTGGCTTGCCTTTATGAGAGATGTGACGTATAGAAGTCCGTCTGCCTTTTCCATAATTTAGTCCCAAGTAAGAATTTAAGTTGTAGCACATCCCTTGTATAATGTTCTTGGCTGGTTGGCTGTAATGATACGGTTGTATCTTTCATATATCTTCGTCAGAACCATTAGTCTGTGCGACTCTTTTGTTTCTAGCTTTGCCAAAAAATATCTGACATTGCTTGTCCTATCTTACTGGGACTACAAAGTATGACTCCTCATATGGTTTATATGATGAACCATATTGGAATAGAGATGCCACGGGTATGGACAGAGGTTCGTAGAGGAGAAGAGCCTCTAAGAATTTTTCAGCAAAGGGTTCAACATCAATATAGTGCGAAGTAGAGCCTTCTTTATTTATGAAATATAAGATTTCTTCATCTTCTACATAGTCGACAGAATCTTCAGCCTTGATAGGAGGCTTGGCAAGATTGATGATGTGGGGTTGATTCATTGATGTTGATTGTTTGTTACCAAGAAGTTCAATAAAAAGTAGCTTATTCTCCAGTGTTTATTGTTCATTACATCGAAGGTTGATGACCAATGAAGATGACTTGTGCAGGTCGATGCCAAGAGGCTTCGAAGGATTTGGACGAGTAGTATGTCCTTTGACTCTGATTATCAGAGGCACTTCTTTTGAAGTATTTTTAGCTTCATCACTAGCTTGATTAGCTTCCTTTTTCATAAACTCTGGTGTATAAAGTGCAGAGTCGGCTAAATAGGCTTCGACACCTTTGAAAGGGTTGAGGTCAGCTACCTCTGTTTTGACCTCTCCTCTATTGCTCACATACTTGAAACATTGATGTAGGGTGGAGGGTACAATTTTATGCTCGTGTATCCATGGTCGTCCCAGTAAAATGTTGTAGGATACGTCCGAGTCAATCACATAGCATGTAACTTCAGTACGTAGATCGCCTATCTAAATTTTTAGGCGTATATTTTCCAATGGTTTACTTCTTCCAGCATTGAAGCCTAGAATGGTAGTACTGGTAGCAGACATGTTGTGTATCGGTATCTTCAATCCTCTCATTAGACTTTTAGGAATGATGATGAGTGAAGATCCATGGTCGATGTGAATCTGGTTCACCTTAATAGATATGAGATAATCGGTATAATACAGAGGCTTGTCATGCTAATTATCTTTAAGTAGCATGTCATCTTGCGTGAATATGGTATTAGGAATCTTCTCGATCATGTTATGACATTGAGGACACGCTAATGGCTCTTTATCATGAGTCTTGAGTTGAGCTAAGCACGAGTCTGCATGTATCAGAACTTCACTCAAAGTTTTATGAGTCTCCTTCGACAAACGAAGCAACTCGAATATGGAGAGTCGGACTGGGCCAGTTGTGCCAATATGTCAAAATTATAGGGCTTTTCAAGTCCTTGGGGTACATTCTTCTTTAGAGATTTGTCAAAGCGTACCTCCTTTTGCTTTTCTTTCTCTGTCGTAGTAGTCTTCAAAGGACCAGGTTCGGTTGTGACCGGAGCAACATGAGTTGGCAATGTAAGAAGAGTGTCAGAAAAACCTTCCGGGACAGATTTATAAGTTTTATGATAATCTTTGTCGGACCTGGTACCAGTCATGGCTTCTTCTTCAGGCATCGAAGAAAGAACTACCATGTTACAGGACTTGAGTTTCTTTTTATTATGCCCCTTCTTGGAGTGAGTCTGTGGGCTGGTCTCGTCGTAGCCCAATCCACTACGAGATTTATTGGACTGTCCTCGGAGTTGTAGAGGAATAGGTCGTCCCTTGCCAAAGTTCAAACCTTCAGCTTTCTAAAAATCATACCCTATATTTTGCATTAAACGTACATATTATTGGCTGTGTCGATAAAATTGGGGGCGATCCTCCTCAAGCACCTGAGTCGAGGTCGTTGCTCTAATGGTTGCAGAAGGAAGAGAAGGAATTTTTATAGGAATACCTTCATAAGCAGTAAAGATTTGTTGCGCCCTATATAGCGGAACGCTGTCAATCATGGACCATTACCGGTGCGTCAAGCGAAGCTTGCGAGTAGAGTTGGGTAGGGTAATATTCAGATTTTGAAATCTGATCTCGAGAGATCCATCTTCTTATTGTTGGTCCTAATCTACGTCTGAATGAGGATTCTAAGAAATCATATTGCATGATTTATACTCTTTACCCTTCTTTGATTTTGAATTGGAAGATGCTTCTCCCTGGTCCCAATCTGACAATAGGTCGGGATGAATCCACATAATCTCGCCATGATCTGTGGTAAGAGGCATCAATTCCTCTATTTGACTTCTAAGCGGCAGAAGATTTACCACTTCCATCGTAGCTCGAGATATTATGACGATGCCGTTCAGGACTTCTTATGCTAGAAAGTCGCTGAATTGAAGAGACACCATATTGGCAGTGATTGTCTTCTCTTCGTTGTGAAGAATGATAGCTTTAGCATCTATTAACTACTGTATCTTCCTTTTTAAGACATAACAAGCCTCGGTAGGGTGATGTATATATCGGTGGTACAAGTGGTACTTCGGGTCATCTGTTTTACCAGCCTCATTTGGTCGCTTGATATCAGGCAACTACAGCTTGTTGCTTTTTATCAAGCATTCAAAAATGCTGGAAATATTGCTCTCATCAAAAGAATATTCTTTCTCATTCTTTCTTAGGCCTCATTTTCTTTGCTGTTGCGATTATTCTCACTATTGGAGGGACGCTTCCTTTCTGCATTGGTCATTTTAAACCCCAAATTAGGCGCCATTTTTGCGTTGCCTTTAGCAGCTTCGGCCCCGATGATGAATGTCGTCAAGTCTTGAAATTGAGTTGGACCTGTCCAGAGCCCTACTATAGGCAGTAGGTTCTTTTTGCAGGTATCAATGAATACGAAGTCTGGAATACCGGGGGTAACTTTAGAGTTGTCTGCCTGAAACACTCAACGAATTCACGAATGAATTCTTTCTTCTTTTGTTTGATATCGATGAGTGAAGACATCATCATATCCATACCTCCCTCGTAGAATCGTGAGAGAAAAAGATACTTCATGTCATCAAACAAGGATATATAATTATTAGGTAAACTGTGATACCAATCGTAGGCTATGCCGACCAAGCATCTCACGAATAATCTGGTAAGGAGAGCATCCTATTTCTGTATATGAGCCACTATCATATTAAAGTAATTGATATATTGGCTCGGTGATGTCCTGCCATCAAATAAGACTATCGATTGGGGTTTGTATTTTGGAGGGAACAAAATATTATCCCAATACGGAGGATAAGACGGTTGCACCTCTAGCTTGCAGAGTTGGTATTTGTTCTTTAAAACATTGACCCATACACGCAACTCTCGGATAGCTTCAAGAGGATCTTCTGGTCAGAGTGGTGCGACTGACCCATAGGATCCTAGTTGAACATGAATCATCACCGGCAGAAATTTACCCCCAATGTTGAGAGGATTAAGAGTTGGTGCTACTGACTCTTGGTTTATGATCGCTTCTAAATTTGTGTTATCCTACTGAGACGTTTGTAGAATCATAAAAAATGTTGGGAATTATCCACGTATTTTACATGAAGTCCCTCCCTGGCGTAAAATATGGCTTCAGAGATGTACGCGTAAAAGTTTACGCTTCAAGACTGTTTGGCATAAAATATGGCGTAAAGAGCTGTCTGCGTAAAGTAGGGCTTGAAAGCTGTACGCGTAAAGCAGAGATTCAAGGCTATGTGGCGTAAAAGGTTGCAATACCTTCCTGCGTAAAGTTTAATGCAGCGTAAAGTTGTACGAAGAACTCTTCGTATTCTTCGGATGAATCTGTCAGTCAAAATCAGTGAACCTGACGTCTGACAAAAGTACTGTAGCTGTGATGATGATCTTGCACAAAGACCTAGGTTGTCATTTAGCGACATATTCTTGATACAAGTCATTTTTACGCATTCAAAGAATACGCTGCCTATTCTACATTGACAAAAATAAGTTTTTACGCTTAAGATAAGACAAAATCAGACGCCACGTCAAAAGCTGCTTCTTGTACAGAGCTCTAGGCATATCTCTGCATTTAATGCACGAGATTTTATTCTATTTGTCATGACTGGGAAAAGCTAAGACTGTGACTAATACGTTCACATCACCATCCTTGCATTTTATGCCAACTAGGCTATTTTCAACTATAGGAGTACGCCGTATGCTCTCTCCTCGAAATACGCCAACACGGCTATAATTGTAAAGGTACGTGATAAGGCTAATTAGCCCAGAGTACAGCAAGACCTCAGTCGTGATGGATAATTGGCTATTTTATGCTCACATCACCATCCTTGCATTTTACGCCAACCAGACTATTTTTAACTATAGGAGTACGTCGTATGCTATCTCCTCGAAATACGCCAATACGGCTATAATAGCAAAGGTACGTGATAAGGCTATTTAGCCCAGAATACACTCAAGACCAGTCGTGAAAGATCATTTGGCTTTTACGCCAACAAGTCACAGTTTGGTTTTTTACGCCAACAAGACGATCATTTGGCTTTTACGCCAACAAGACGGTCATTTGGCTTTTACGCCAACAAGACGGTCACTTGGCTTTTACGCCAACCATCTTTACGCAGGGGCAGTTACCTATGTGGGTTGTATGCCATGATCTTCGAGAAGCAGTTATACGCGTTACCTTATAAAGGGATATGTGTCATACGTAGATTCAGAAGATTATTTGAACGTGGGTAGCAGTTGTCATAACCGCAGCGTAAAGGAGGCAGTCTTCTTCATCGTTTGGTCTTTTAAGCCAACAATACAGTTATTTGGCTTTTATGCCAACAAGACAGTTATTTGGATTTTACACCAACCATCTTTACGCAGGGGCAGTTACCTACGTGGCTTGCATGCCATGATCTTCGAGAAGCAGTTATACGCGTTACCTTATAAAGGGATATGTGTCACACGCATATTCAGGAGATTATTTAAACGTGGGTAGCAGTTTTCCTAACCGCAGCGTAAAGGATGCAATCTTCTTCACAGTTTGGCCTTTTATGCTAAGAAGACCTGTCATTTGGCTTCTACGCCAACCTGACGTTTGGCTTTTACGCCAACCAGGCAGTTACTTGATTGATCTCTATAAATAGAGACCCCTAGTCACAGGGTAAAGGGAGCAGACAGATCAGAGAGAGGGGCAAGGCACTAGAGAGAGAGAGTTAGTTGAATCATATTCTATCATGTTCATATTACCTCTGAATAGATATGTTTAACTAATTTGAAGAGAGAAGAGGAGAGAAATCATATTCTATCATGTTCATATTACCTATGAATAGATATGTTTTCAATCTCCCTTGCAATCTTTTAAGCTTCTTCTTCTACAGCACTTCTTCATCATCGTGTGGTCCAAGGGACAAAGTGATCAACCGCATATCAGACTCCTATAGCAATACTTCCCCAGAATCATTTTTATTGTACTTAACATCCTCGTATAGGATTAATTGTACTATTTTTCTTGTTTGTAAACAAAAGAAAGGCTTCGTATAAACCCTATTCATTAATTTGTTTATTCTAAACAAAATAGCAACTCTGCTGGAGAAAACTTTCTCCTCTGACGAGAAAGCAATTGCTCAACATGATGTTGTATCCATCGGATCGATAAAGAAGACTTTGGTTGTCCAGTTCGACCAATCTGCTTATGAAGACATGCTTCGTGTAGGGGATAGCTCTCATTCCTCCTCTGTCCAGAACAACAGGAAGCTGCGTAAAGTGTGGATGCCTAAGACGTCCTCTACCCTTTCTATAAGCTCTCACTCTCTGATCAACAAAGTTGAGCCAACACGCCCTGTGCGTGAAAATTTGTCTCCCATCTGTGACGTGGTAGACAAGACTTCTAGCAATGCCTCAGTAAAAAATCTAGAAGCCTCAGACACGCCCTGCGCGTAAAAATTTGTCTTCCGTTTGTAACGTGGCAGACAAGACTTCTGGCAATGCCTCAGTGCCAATCCAGAAGTTTCAAATGAGCCCTGCGTGTAAACCTTTGTCTCCCGTCTGTGACGTGGCAGACAAAAATTTTGGCAAAGCCTTATTGCAATTCAGAAATTTCAAACGCGCCCTGCGCATAAAAATACATCTTCTGTCTATGATGAGGCAGATGTACCCTTTGATCACATCAAATGAACAGACAATGACAGGCTGAAGGGGAGTCACCCTCGAATAGTCAGAGCATCATCTGAAGCTGAGAGTAACATCTACTTTGAGTCTGGAGATGATGCAACTATGACCGGCTTCCCTGAGGACAGTGCGACTCAAGAACCCAAGGAAGAAGGGCTCAGCGTTCGCCAACGACTCGATGCTCTTGAGGTAATGATGCACACCATGAGTGTCACAATGCAGACTCTGGCCCTCAAGGCAAACATGGTCCTGCTGACCTCAGGATCCGCAGTAACTCTGCAAGCCAGGAGTATCAATCTTCAGGTGATCCACACCAACCCGTCATGCCGTGAGGACAGTGATTCCCAAGAACCAGACAACGACATGCCTGGGGGTAGTCTCCCTCGACAAAACAGAGCAGCATCCAAAGCTGAGGGTAGAACTCCCTCTGAGTCCGAAGATGATGTGACTATGACCATCTTCCCTGAGGACCGTACGACTCAGGGATCGGAAGACAAAGGGGACTTTCTCCTTCAATGAGGATGACATCATTGAATCTTCAATATATTGATGAAAGAAAACAAACTTTGGCTACCCAACATCAGATGTCCTAAAACGGCTGACAAGGTCGATGACCCAGAATATTGTCTCTTTCATCGGTACATTCATCACCCCACAAAGGCATGCTATGTACTAAAAAGGAAAATCCAAGAGTTGATAGATGCCAAAGTCATCACTTTGCATATATGATCTTACTTCAATTTGGAAATTTTTCCCCTCAACAAGGACCGGATGATGAGTCCCCAAAGTCTCCCCAGCGGAGCAACCTTCAGTGAGTTTTATTTCTCGGACATGGGTTCATGTTCATATTACCTCTGAACTGTAGTCCAATTCCCAACAAAGTTTGCCATGTTCATATTACCTCTGAGCAAACCTTCCGGGTTCGGCTATCGATTATCATGTTCATAATACCTCTGATATCGGTTGTCATCTTAACTTAGCACCCGTACTTAAATTTAAGTACACCAGTGGTGTTAAGACCACAAAAGTTTGCCATGTCCTTCGTACCTCTGAGCAAATCTTCCAGGTTCGGCTATCGATTATCATGTTCACAGTACCTATGATATCGGTTGTCATCTCAACTTAGCACCCGTACTTAATTCTAAGTACGCCAGTAGTGTTAAGACCACAAAAGTTTGCCATGACTAAGTGACCTCTGAGCAAACCTTCCAGTTTCGGCTATTGATTATCATGTCCATATTACATCTGATATCGGTTGTCATCTCAACTTATCACCCATACTTAAATTTAAGTACGCCAGTGGTGTTAAGACCACAAAAGTTTGCCATGTCCTTCGTACCTTTGAGCAAATCTTCCAGGTTCGGCTATCGATTATCATGTCCACAGTACCTCTGATATCGGTTGTCATCTCAACTTAGCACCCGTACTTAAATTTAAGTACACTAGTGGTGTTAAGACCACAAAATTTTGCCATGTTCATATTACCTCTGAGCAAACCTTCCGGGTTCGGCTATCGATTATCATGTTCATATTACCTCTGATATTGGTTGTCATCTCAACTTAGCACCCGTACTTAAATTAAATACACCAGTGGTGTTAAGACCACAAAAGTTTGCCATGTCCTTCGTACCTCTGAGCAAATCTTCCAGGTTCTGCTATCGATTATCATGTCCACAGTACCTCTGATATCGATTGTCATCTCAACTTAGCACCCGTACTTAATTCTAAGTACGCCAGTGGTGTTAAGACCACAAAAGTTTGCCATGTCCTTCGTACCTCTGAGCAAACCTTCCGGGTTCGGCTATCGATTATCATGTCCATATTACCTCTGATATCGGTTGTCATCTCAACTTAGCACCCGTACTTAAATTTAAGTACGCCAGTGGTGTTAAGACCACAAAAGTTTGTCATGTTCTTCGTACCTCTGAGCAAATCTTCCAGGTTTGGCTATCGATTATCATGTCCATATTACCTCTGATATCGGTTGTCATATCAACTTAGCACCCGTACTTAATTCTAAGTACGTCAGTGGTGTTAAGTTCACAAAAGTTTGCCATATCCTTCGTACCTCTGAACAAACCTTTCGGATTGTCTATCGATCATCACGTCCACAATACCTCTTATATTGATCGTCGAATAAACTTATCACCTGTACTTAAATTTAAGTACGCCAATGGTGTTAAGTCCACCAAACTTGCCACCTCTGACAAGGCATATTTCAAACTTATTACTTGCACTCTCGCGCGCAAGAAGTAATAAGTCCACTAAAAATCCTCCAGTGGGATATCCTCATGATCGTACCTAACCTCTCGGTATGGCTATTGATCAGCTCACGTCTACGTCACCTCTGAGTTATCATTCTCACCTCCTCCCCAGTAGGGTTTGCCATGTCCTTCGCACCTCTGAGCAAACCTTCCGGGTTCGGCTGTTGAGCATTACGTCCACAGAACCTCTGATATCGATTGCCGTCTAAACTTATCACCCGTACTTAAATTTTAAGTGCACCAATGGTGTTAAATCTACCAAACTTGCCACCTCTGGCAAGACCGATTTTGAACTTATTACTTGCACTTACATGCGCAAAAAGTAATAAGTCCACCAAAGATCCTCCAACAGGATGTCCTCAATCCAAGGGATATTATGTCTCTCCACTTTCCCCAGCAGAGTGAATCTATGACTACAAGAAAACGGTCATGTCCACATTACCTCTGTCCTATTTTTCTTTATCCCCATAGAGTCATATCTTTCCATGTCCATATTATCTCTGAGTAAGATATTTCTAGAACTTTTCTATGTCCATATTATCTCTGAGTAAAGTTCTGCTTTCTACTATCACGTTCGCATAACCCCTGATAGTGCTAGTCGTTTCAGCTTATTATCCGTACTTAAGGTACGCTATGGGTAATAAGTCCATAACTCAAGAGTTTGCCATGTTTATATTACCTCTGAGCAAACATTCTTGCCCATCGACTTTATACCATCACGTCCATAATACCTCTGATGGTGTCAGTCGTTCCAACTTATTATCCGTACCCAATCTTAGGTACATCATGGGTAATAAGTCAACCAAAATCTCCCCAGCGGAAAATTTTTGGACTTTAATGGCAAGTTCCTGAAAAGGTACTATGTCTGAACTAGACTTGTACTCCCAATTTTCCCAGCGGAACATTCCTCAGGTCCATTTGCATACTGCCGTAGTGGCCACTCAAAAACCAATCTGGTTAGACACTAGCCATGTTCACATTACCTCTGAGCTATTGTCCTACCAATCTCCCCAGCGGATCAACCTCGGATAGACCACACTCAGCAAACCACTCCCCAGTGAGTGTCCCAGATATTAGTTTACGTCGGAACTACCGTCCTAATATTTCCTCTCGAGAGTTTGCCATGTCCATGTGACCTCTGAGCAAACTTCTCCCTACGACTATCATCAATCGTCTTCTAAACTTATCACCCGTACTTAATTCTAAGTACGCCAGTGATGTTAAGTCCACAAAACCCACCACATCCATATTACCTCTGGCTGGGCTTATTTTAAACCTATTACTTACACTCCAGTGCGCAAAAGGTAATAGGGCCACCAAAGATCCCCTAGCGGGATATCCTAAAAAATATCCTGATATCTCACCACATCCACATTACCTCGGAGCAAGATATTTTCAGAACTTTTCCATGTCCATATTACCTCTGAGTAAAGTTCTTCTCTTCGACTTTCTACTATCACGTTCGTATAACCCCTGATAGTGTCAGTTATTTTAACTTGTTATCTGTACCTAGTCTTAGGTATGCCTTGGATAATAAGTCTACTAAAATTCTCCAAGAGAATGGAATGTACTACCCCGTACATATCACCTGTAGCAGGATATTCATTCCCATGTGAAAACTCTCTTTCATGCTTCTTTTTCAAAGTATTTTAAAACTTGTTCAAGTTTTAAAAACTTTAAAGGGGATCTTGTAGAAGCATGAAAAATGCTGGGAATTGTCTGCGTATTTTACATGAAGTCCCTCCCTGGCGTAAAATATGGCTTCAGAGTTGTACGCGTAAAAGTTTATGCTTCAAGACTGTTTGGCATAAAATATGGCGTAAAGAGCTGTCCGCGTAAAGCAGGGCTTTAAAGCTGTACGCGTAAAGCAGAGCTTCAAGGCTATGTGGCGTAAAAGGTTGCTATACCTTCCTATGTAAAGTTTAATGCAGCGTAAAGTTGTACGAGTAACTCTTCGTATTCCTCGGATGAATCTGTCAGTCAAAATCAGTGAACCTGACGTCTGACAAAACTACTGCGGCTGGATGATGATCTTGCACAGAGACCCAGGTTGTCATTTAGTGACATATTCTTGATACAAGCCATTTTTACGCATTCAAACAATATGCTGCCTATTCTACATTGACAAAAATAAGTTTTTACGCCCAAGATAAGACAAAATCAGATGCCACGTCAAAAGATGCTTCTTGTACAGAGCTCTAGGCATATCTCTGCATTTAATGCACGAGATTTTGTTCTATTTGTCATGACTGGGGAAAGCTAGGAATGTAACTAATACGCTCACATCACCATCCTTGCATTTTATGCCAACCATGCTATTTTCAACTATAGGAGTATGCCGTATGCTATCTCCTCGAAATACGCCAACACGGCTATAATTGCAAAGGTACGTGATAAGGCTATTTAGCCCAGAGTACGCTCAAGACCTCAGTCGTGATGGATAATTGGCTATTTTATGCTCACATCACCATCCTTGCATTTTACGCCAACCAGGCTATTTTCAACTATAGGAGTACGCCGTATGCTATCTCCTCGAAATACGCCAACACGGCTATAATTGCAAAGGTACATGATAAGGCTATTTAGCCCAGAATACACTCAAGACCTCAGTCGTGAAAGATCATTTGGCTTTTACGCCAACAAGTCACAGTTTGGTCTTTTATGCCAACAAGACGATCATTTGGCTTTTATGCCAACAAGACGGTCATTTGGCTTTTACGCCAACAAGACGGTCACTTGGCTTTTATGCCAACCATCTTTATGCAGGGACAGTTACCTATGTGGCTTGTATGCCATGATCTTTGAGAAGCAGTTATACGCGTTACCTTATTAAGGGATACGTGTCACACGCAGATTCAGAAGATTATTTGAACGTAGGTATCAGTTGTCATAACCGCAGCGTAAAGGAGGCAGTCTTCTTCATCGTTTGGTCTTTTACGCCAACAATACAGTTATTTGGCTTTTACGCCAACAAGACAGTTATTTGGATTTTACGCCAACCATCTTTAAGCAGGGGCAGTTACCTACGTGGCTTGCATGCCATGATCTTTGAGAAGCAGTTATACGCGTTACCTTATAAAGGGATATGTGTCACACGCAGATTCAGGAGATTATTTGAACGTGGATAGCAGTTGTCCTAACCGCAGCGTAAAGAAGGCAATCTTCTTTACAGTTTGGCCTTTTATGCCAAGAAGACCTGTCATTTGGCTTCTACGCCAACCTGACGTTTGGCTTTTACGCCAACCAGGCAGTTACTTGATTGATCTCTATAAATAGAGACCCCTAGTCACAGGGTAAAGGGAGCAGACAGATCAGAGAGAGGGGCAAGGCACTAGGGAGAGAGTTAGTTGAATCATATTCTATCATGTTCATATTACCTCTGAATAGATATGTTTAACTAATTTGAAGAGAGAAGAGAAGAGAAATCATATTCTATTATGTTCATATTACCTCTGAATAGATATGTTTTCAATCCCCCTTGCAACCTTTGAAGCTTCTTCTTTTTCTACAATACTTCTTCATCATCGTGTGGTCCAAGGGACAAAGTGATCGACCGCAGATCAAACTCCTATAGCAATACTTCCCCAGAATCATTTTTATTGTACTTAACATCCTCGTATAGGATTAATTGTACTCTTTTTCTTGTTTGTAAACAAAAGAAAGGTTTCGTATAAACCCTATTCATCAATTTGTTTATTTCAAACAACATTGTTCCAGGAATAGGCAGCGCAGGTATGAATGAAGCCACTTGGATGGGTGTTGGTGTAGCAGAATGTTAGGTTATCATCGTTTGATGCATATTTTGCATCATAGTGTGCATGTCCTTGAGAGCAGCTCTAATGAGTTGAGGCGTTATTCGGTGACGTCTGATGGAGAAGCTTCTTGTTCATTATCGATGGCATAAACGCTAACATCCCTGTATACGCCAGAGGGATTGGTAGAAAGAACTGTGTAGTTGGAGTCTATATTGTCAGTTTTAGAATTAGGGGGGCTGCTACCCCCAGCCTCGGATTCTGAGGAATGGAGATTATCATGACGAACGAGCTCCCATCTTCGAGAATGAGTATTTTGGTATACTCCTTCAAATGAGTCGACGATTTAGTCAAATCTCTTCTGGCTGGGTGTTCTTGAAGAACTTCGTCTTGATTGTCTCCTACCACGGGGAAGAAGCAAAGCCATATATGCTAAATCAAAGAGTAGTTCATCATCATGCTCCTAATTGTCAACTTGCTTTGTATGTTGAGGCTTAGGAGACATAGTGTAAGTTAATTGGTCAAACGCATACCGTTTTGCTAATGCACATCAACATTCGATTACAACTCTATGACAATTACAACAATGTTCATTAGGAAACACAGTTGTAATGTTAGAAGGATCCCTCTCTTTATGTTTTTGTATAATAACCTCACGTAAATCAAAATAGGGAAAAGAAGAGAAGGAAGAGACCAGACTCTACCTCTTTATATGATATATATTGAATCTTCTGTGCACATTTTTGGTCCCTTGTAAATAGATTGATGTGCTGGCTTGATTGACAAGTGATTCGTCATATCTCGAGTTTTTGCTCTTCGGGGAGGAGAGAAAGTTGTCTCTAATAGTCCTCTTGTGCACACGCGCACAATCAACATGTGTAGAGATTGCTCTGGTTTGGCGCATATTTTGTGGCGCAGACAAAGTTGGCACAATTTGTCTACACGTATTTAATTTTGTACGGAGGTCTTGACCTAGCGCACGAGTAGCGCATAATTTTCCCTCTATTGTGCGCATAATCAAGATGTTAGGATAATGATTCTCCATGACAATACTTTATTTGTGCGCTGGTTGGTTTGGACAGCGGTGTCCAGGCCTTGCTTGCCTCGCATATTATAGCGAATATGCACGGGCTGAGGAGCTTGGGTGTGGACTACCCCTTGCTCGAAATTGCACAAGTTGTGTGAATTGTATCCCTTGTTTAACGTAAGGGATTCAAAAGCTTGGGTCTGGATCACCCTTTTTTGAAATTATGCCAGTTGTACAAATTGTATCCCTTATTTAACGTAAGAGAATTGTCCACCAAGTCATTGATCTGAACAGAATTGACAGTGGAACTCTCGTCAATCAGAATATTCTTTTCCTTGTTGGCAGCGACTTCGGGATATGTGTGACGAGGTTTGGGCACCCATACTTTACGAGTTTTCCTCGACTTGAGTTCGGATGAGACGTAAGCACTACCCCCAGAATAGAGCATTTGTTCATATGCCTGTTAGTCAAATTTTACGACCAAAGTCTTCTATGTCGAGCTGACCAAAGCAGTTTCGAGTTGAGAGTACAATTGATTCTGGGAAAGTATAGCTGTAGAGATTTGATCTACGGATGATATCTTTACTCCTTGGACCACTCGATGATGAAAAAATGCACACCACGACGGAGAACTATACACGAAAACAAAGAAATATAGGGAATGTTGCGAACAACTTGGAGAGTTGAACAATAAGAAAGCTCTGGCACAACGGCACGAGAAGCTTCTATTTCTCTCACCCAGCTCTTAAATTTCAAAGACTTGAAAATTCTTGCCCATTTCTCTCTATTTGTCTGTATGTGCTCCTCTCTGTGTGTATTCTGAAGGTAGCTGCTGCTTGTGTCCTCTTGGTTATACAAAACTTGTATTTATAGAGTTTAGGAGCGGTTACGAGAGTGTGCGCGCACTATGGACAGTCAATACTATTTTACCATTATGCGCACACTTTTGGTGGATTGACACCCCACGTTCTGCATGAGTGGGTGCACAACTTGCTGCCTGCTTGACATGTAGCTTCCTATACGAGGAAAGTATAGGTCATGGGAGATAGTTATTTGTACACTTTTCACGAGAAGTACATCATGTAAGACGCGCATTCGTAACTACTCATTGTTGGTTAGGATAGTATACGTACTTTAGAATTCATCTGGAGAGTGGCACTTTTTTTAGTAAGTTTGGCACTATGGCGCATTTTTGAGGGAGTTGACACTACGGCGTACTTTTGAGGGAGTTGGCACTGCGACGTACTTTTGAAAAAAATGGCACTGCATCGCACTTTTGAAGAGATTGACACTGCAATACACTTTTGAAGAGATTGGCATTACGGCGCACTTTTAAAGCGCACTTTTGAAGAGAATGGCACTACGGCGCACTTTTGAAAAAATGGTACTGTGGTGCACTTTTGAAGAAAATGGTACTACGATGCACTTTTGAAAAAAATGGCACTACAACGCACTTTTGAATAGATTGGCACTGCGGCGCACTTTTGAAGAGACCTAAAAACATAAGTTTTAAATAAACCAGAATGAACCAAAATAAACCAACCTGAATCGAACCAGACCAACCCTAATTAAACCGACCCAACCCAAACAGTAACGGGTCGGATTTGAACCCGACCCGTACCCGCTAACCCGACCAGAACCCGACCCGCCTATCCTTGTTACAGTAACCGTCGAGAAATTAAGAATCCCCCCGACTCTCCACCTCCCTAACGGCCGGCCGCCGCATCGCTCCGCCTTCCGCAACCATCACCGGCCTCATCGACTCCCCTCGCAGCCGTTCCCTCAGCCGACCCTACCTCTCCACCTTCCCCCAACGCTCCGCCGGCCTCTTCCTATAAAACCCCCTTCACTCGGCGACCTCTCTGACATCCGTCGACCCGCTGACAACCACTCCGGCCACCCCGACCTTCGGCCACCCCCAACACCACGACTCCCCACCACCACCACTTCTCCACCACCACGACCCTCCTCAGCAACGCAGCCACCTCCGGCAACAACCTCACCCGCAGCCACTGACATCCCGACCTCGACCCGGCGACTTCTCCGACGATCTTTGCCGTCGACCAGCAACCATCAGCAACTAGCACAGTGCCGCCACCCGCCACCGAACTGTGTGTACACGACGTGTAGTCAATACCGACCCCCTGTTCTGGTGATCATTTTTCTCTCCTTGTCGCGTCGTTTTTTGAACGGTCTATTGCGACACGTTCATTGTGTAACCCTCTCGAACATCGTGCCATTAGACTGGGGTATCGTATCCTGTGTCGGTCGTAAACTGCGACACAAAAACAGGAAAAATAATCCTAAATTTTCTCGGAACTGGGTGCGCCCCGCTAAACGAGGCGACTTGGTCGGGTGCGAATTTTACCGAAAGGTGCGCACCGTCAATACGGACGTGTGGGATTTCGCGGAAGTTGATTTGGATATGTGTGCACACCGGAATCAACACGTATCCATCAAAATCGTCCCATATCGGCCATATTCTAAAAATCATTGTAACTTCGTATGTGCTTGTCGTTTCTAAACAAAACTTACACCATCGGACTCGTAGCAATACGCTGGTCCTGTGACCCAAGTTTGGTTCGATTATGAGAACATTGACAAAATCCCGTATCGTGGGCCCCACGGCTCCACTTGACGGACGATTTTGTGATCGGCTCATCGGAATCCAGTTCTCGATATTCAGTTGGGTTCGTATCATCGTTCTGGACTTGTAGATACTAAGTTTGACGAATTTGGAGAACTTTGTCTCTGGCACACTTTTCGGTGCGAAGTGGGCCACATGTGGACCCCGTTTTGACCAAAAATTGTCAATTTTGCCTCTGTGTCCAAATTGGACTTATGGATAGGCAATCCTAGCTATTTCATGTCTTCTAAGAGTGATGGTAATAATTATTTTAGCATCCGGAGGAGTACCTGAAGATCTTGCTGTGACCGAAGCAACTGTTGGAAATCAAACCCCAGGCAACTGTACCTTGCCAATCTTGCAGTACTTGTTTTATATTATTCTCTTGATTTATTTATATGATGTATCTGTTCAACCTAGGACCGTATGATATTGCTTAGCGTCCGAATAATATTCGGGTGTCGACGCCGTACGTGGAGTCGTGTAACGTCACTAGAGATTGATATCGCGACCCTATATATTTTCGTGCTTGCATTATCAAGTACGTCATACCATAAGGACACCTGATACTATTTATGTGACAGAATTTTCCTGAGTTATTCATGGTGATTCTGTATAGGTTACAGGATTCGTGACATAGATATTACATATGCATAGCTATCATTATGACTCGCTGCATTAGTTAGAGGTCATGATCTTGCGTGTTATGGACATGAGACATCATGGACATGAGACGTATGATTATATTGGGTGGAGGAGAGACACACAGGCTACAGGCTAATTATATATATATATATATATTTATTTATTACGGTGCCGTAGTCACTACAGTGCTAGGCCCACTACATAGTATAACTATATAGTATAATTGCTACCAGCTCCCCGACACAGAGCTTGTAGTAGTTTCAGTCTGAGTTCTAGTGATGCTCTCATTTTGCATACCACTTAGCTGGTTACATAGTTTGCCCTATTGATACATTTTATATACTGCATTTATTTGGCTTGAGTTATTCTTGTACCTTGCTATGTCCCCTGAGGACCTGGAATCCGGATTATGTCCCCAGGTATAGCAGAGGAGATCTACCCCGAGATATACGAGACAGGAGCAGACATTGGAGCAGTACCAGCACTAGAGGACGAGGTGATGCCAGAGGATTTTTTCTGAGTATCTGCTTTATATATACTCAGTCATTTCTTTTCTTGATACTCTATTTCATGTCTCGTGGATTAATGTATTAAACTCATTATCGGGTTGTTCCCTGAGACTTTTATTGAGACTTGTTGATTATTATTTCATCTTGATTATTCTGATATTGATTATATTTATCTTCTGTGGATGGGATTAGTATCGTAGACCTTTATTGTTGTTTTACAGTTTAAGTACACTCTAATAGGTCCATTAGATTGGGTTTGCCCATTGGAGGGTGCTGTTGGCCATTGCCACGTGTCTAGTCCCTCGGTATTTTGGGATTGGGACGTGACAGTTTTTGCATCTGTCAGATGTCAGTTTGCTGCATTAAATGTTGTGAGAGATAAGATCGTTTGTGCACCATAATTCATAACATTAAGAAAGTGTGCCACTTTTCTACTCTCTGAATAGTGCGCCATCCTCTGAAATTAATAGAAAGTGTGCAAAATTAAGAGAATGTGCGTCTTTCTTCTAGAACAAGTAGAAAGTGCGTCGTTCTTCTACTGTTGGGTTTATTTGTAGAAAACTGTGTCATCTATCAGAGGCGCACTTTTTATGCTTCTACAGTTGGCTCCCTTGTGCTACTTGTTGTTTTGGGATCTGACCCCACTAGTTTTGTATGACCAGATTTTGAAGTAGGATCGCAGGATCTTCCGTATTTTCTGTCTCAAGATGGTGAACATCAGGAGCACCCGAGGACATGAGTGGGTTTCTTCTTCATCACCCACTTGATCTTCTACTTATACTTTTGAGGTATTTAGCCACCGAGCACGTGTTTAGCTCGTGTTTTGGAGCTTGACATTCTATCTAGCAGGCCTACATGTAAAGTATATTCTAGACTATAACTAGAGCTGATCATGTAAAATTATACTCTTGCTAGTTCTTCATTTTGCAACTAGCTTCATGATCATCTGTGTATGTATAGTTTGGGATGCCTTACTATTATATGTTTGGTGATCATACATCTTGTAACTTATTGCTTGCTTGAGATTGAGACACCTAGGACCCTTGACCCAGGAATGACTGTTGGATTATAGAGTAAAACTCTCACATGTCTAGATAGCCGTGACCGTATCTCGGAGTATTGAGTACTCTGGTGTACGTATATGGATTTATCCACCTCCGCTCTCCAGTATTCTGGTTTTGGGTCATGACATATATATATGATTGCAGGAAATCCTATAGTCTTGTATTATATATGGACTATAGGAAAGCCTATAGTCCTATAATATATGTAGGACTGAGGAAAGCCTATAGTCCTATAGTATACCAAGACCCAATGTTGTTGGAGTACTAGCACATCTTCACGCAAAAAATATCTTGTATACTATATTGGTTAATATGGTGAGAAAATAATTTATAGATTTGTAATTGTTTACAATCTAACCTATTTTTTGTCGTGTCTTAACAGGCTAAAAAAGTAAAGTATTTGGGAAAGTGTCTATGTGCACGTAAGGACAAAATTTATAGAGAAAACAGTGAAGAGTTGGAAAACATCGACAGCTCTGTTACAGATTTTGACTTCATCCTTTCTAGAGAGCAGCGTACGAAAAGAAGAAATAATAAATAATTTGGTTGATGTAACTTTCGTTATGAAACTTTTTTTGGATATTGTAACTTTTCTTATGAAACATTTGGACTATGAGACTTTGTTGGTATGAAACTTCTGTAAAATTTTGTGATTTTATGATGTTTTGTGATCAAACTTCTGTGTCAACTGATTCTATGATGTTTTGGTATGAAACTTCTGTAATATTTTTGTATGGAACTTATGTAATATTTTGGCATGAAATTTCGAAATCATAGTAAGAAAACATGCATTTTTGGGACTGTCCTAATTGAGACTCTTTGTCTTTATAATTTTGTACCCATGTCCTTTAAGATTGTCAACAAGTTGACAGTACTACATAATGCTAGTGACAGTCCTAATTGAAACTCTTTGTCTTTACAATTTTATATCCCTGTCCTTTAGGATTGTTATCAAGTTGACAGTCCTAACCAAATATAGGACTGTCAATAAGGTGGCAGTCCTATATTTGATTAAGACTGTCAACAAAGATGATAGTCCTAAAGGAATGGGGGCAACATATATACTAACAGAGGAGTCCAATCAAGACTGTCAACTTTGTTGACAGTCCTAAACTCTTATAGGACTGTCAACCAGTTGACAGTCCAATAAGCATGTAGGACTGTCAACTTGACAGTCCTAAAGGACATGGGTATAAAATTGTAAAGATAGAGAGTTTCAATCATACACTAAATACTATAAATTTTTTACTGATACACTAAAAGTTTGAATTTTTTTTATGGATTTTTTACTGTATACAAAAGTGATTCAGCATTATACAAAATTATACTTGAACCAAAGTGATACAAATTATATAAAATGATACAAAAGTACAAATTTAAATAGCACACTCATATCAGTCGATTTGAACATCGAAGTGGCCAACGGACATGTCTCTGGGCTCCTCTATCTTCAACAACTTCTTATAGAGATTTATTTTATCCGTAAAAGGTATCGTCCAGGCGAACGATGCATCCGGTGCATATTTTGCGTCCCAGTCGATGTCGAGCCGATCTTGATATCACAATGACTATATTATTTTTTTGTCCAACTTCTCTGCACTACTGTAACGCTTCTTCGTCTGATTCAAAGCAAATATCGGTCAAGAATAAATTGGCTGCATCAACCAAATTATTTATCATTTCTTTTTTTCGTACGCTTCTCCTTGGAAAGAATGAAGTCAAAATCTGTAACAGAGCTGTCGATGTTTTCCAACTCTTCACTGATTTCTCTGTAATTTTTGCCCTTACGTGCACGGAGACACTTTTCCAAATACTTTACTTTTTTTAGTATGTTATGACACGACAAAAAATAGGTTAGTTTGTAAACAATTACAATCTTTCAAATATAAATTATTTTCTCACCATATTATCCAATGCAGTATACAAGACATTTTTTGCGGGAAGAGATGCTAGTACTCCAACAACATTGGGTCTTGGTATACTATAGGACTATAGGGTTTCCTACATTCCTACATATACTATAGGACTGTAGACTTTCCTACAGTCCATATATAATACATGATTATAGGATTTCCTACAGTCGAACATATACTATAGGACTATAAGATTTTCTATAGTCCTATATATACTATAGGACTGTAGAATTTGCCTACAGTCCTGTAAGTTTGAAGCCTGACTGTTGGCTTTTTTCGATTTTTTGAAATCCTAAGTTTGATTTTTAGGATTCATCAGTTCGTATATCAACCCGAAATTAGTTCTAAACTAATTTATCTAACTATTTTAGGCATTAGAATGAAGGATTTTGAGAATTGAAAAAAATTAGATTTTGGAAGAAGGAAGAAGCATAGGGAGAAGAGAACATAGAAAAAATAAAAATTCATTGACTTTTATACCAAATTTTGGACTGCCCTCAAGCAAAAAAATTGGATAGCAAACTTATAAATAAACTGGAAAAAAAATGGATTGCCCTAAGCAATTTATGTAGTGCCTATAGAATTATCCCATAATTTGTGGGTGACAAATCAGTTCAACATTTATTAACATCATGTAAAGTAGAGATTGACTCACATAATATATTCTTTTTTATTAGTTAAATGCTTTGTCTATTTAATTTGAATACTTACAATATTGACATGTAAACAAATATAAGTGAAAACCAGAACAACTGGCCTAAAAGAGTTTGATCAGATATTATGAAGGAGGATTCCTTATTTAAATATATGGAGTCTTCCTAAACTTTGAGAGAATATAGAGTAAATTTAAATCTAAATTAAGCATAAATATAGGAAAGAAAGCAAGGGCAATTAACCAAGATGAAACATTATAGAAAAATGTCCCTTATCAGAATCTTGCACAAAGACGTTAAAATTTAAGGCTTTATGAAACAAATGACCATGAGAAAACCTATCAAATCCTTATCAGTTAAAAAAATGCTTACGTCTAAAAAAGCACCCCATAATATAGGACAATGATGATTTCGGTCAACCATAATAAAGCTATAATCCAAATTTATGAAGTTTCAAAACACAGGCCAAAATAATGAATTAAAATAGTAAATCAAAGCTCTGAAAGCTGAAATTTATCAATCCTCTAGAGGTTTTGATTGTAACTCCCTTATCCTGAAATAAGATATCCTCTACCAACATTAATGTATATACTATCTATACTAATATATAAACTAAATAGTAAGAGTAATATTAAATTATTTGGTGTAACACTTTCTTACTTAAAAATATACTTATTTAGGGATAAAAAATTTATTTATCTATTTATGACCAAAGAAAGGATTCTCGTATGGTTAATATATTAACCGATTGAATGGGATTAAATCAGATATAATCTTTTTTTATAATATTTTAATCAAATCCAAATAAGTTAAAATTAATCCAAAAGAATATTAATTAAATGATGCTTGAATTTTGTTTGAAATCTAATTGTTACCCATAGATTAGAATATACATTAGATATTTATCAAATAGTAGCTTTCCATTTTATTCACACCTAGACAAGAATTATTATTTAAAATTTACTAAACAAAATATTATATCTAATCCATAATTTATAATCTATTTTATAACTTGAATATAATATAACTTATCATTAAAACTTAATTTAAAATTAATCAAATTTTATAAAAGAGTTTTATTTAATTAATTATGATTTATAATCAAACTAAATAATAAAATAATTACATGTCACTATTAAAATATTATAAATATGGACTATGTTTGTTTCTCTCTTCTTCTTTTTTTCTTTGTGGTCATGTTCTTCTCTCACACACACAATGCATATGTCCTCATCCTTCATATTATATTAACATAATGATACATGTCTTTAGAGTCAAATAAATAAATAAATAAATAAATAAATAAATAAATGATTTATGTCTTTGGCAATAGTGGGATGTGAGATATTTTATACATTTAAATAAGGGTTTGATAATAATAATACAACAACAACAACAAAGCTTTTATTTCAAACTTTTGTGGTCAACATGGTTTTGATAATAATAAATCACCAAATTAATGTTTATATATTCACTAAGGATAATGTTTAGGCTTATATGTGTTGATTGTGTTAGTGATAGCATATTTGCATAAACATATCCTTGTTACATATGGACAAGGATACATATATCATTAGCTAATATTCTAGCCTATTTAGTTGTGCATTCCGTGCACAACTTGTTTATCACAAATTGGACGTCCATGTGGTATGCATATGGTTATTGTCATGTGTCTAGGCATCCATGCACATCTTGTTTATCACAAATTGGACGTCCATGTGGTATGCAGATGGTTGTTGTCATGTGTCTGGTCTTCCATATTTCGAGAGTGGAGTGTGGCATATCAATCAGCCTAACATTATTTCAAAAAAATGAGGTTTACAGATGAATGATCCAACTTGATCAATCCTTACGTTGTATGTCATGAGAAATCTTACTTATAATAGTCAGCAATGTTGATTGGTTTACCTCCGATAAATAAGTTTCTTCCTTATATTCTTTTATAATCTTACTATCTTTGACAAAGAAAAATATTGATTATTGTAAAAAAGAAATAAATATATTTTTACTAATTGAATTTTGTTGTTCAACATGTTTCAATATTGACGGAGTAAGGCACAAAGAAGAAGACACACACACACACACACACACACACACACACACATATATATATATATATATATATATATATATATATATATATATATATATATATATATATATATATATATATATGGCAGGACGAAACCATAATTGCATGGATTTTTTCTTTTATAATTTTTATAAAATAAAAAAATATTCATGATTTTAGTTTTATCCATAGTAATCGAGAACGTCTGAGAAATATTCAGGAATTCTGGTACCAAACCCTTCCAAAATGTTATGAAATCTTTGTCTATACTTTTATCTCCTTGCAATAATAGTACACATGTCCACAACAATATTACAATATCAATATGATAACATAACTCATATATATATATATATATATATATATATATATATATATATATATATATATATATATATATATATATTACCATAATTTATATTTTTATATAGCAAGTTAACAACAATAAAATTATTCTCTTTTATCTTGATTCTTTTTGTTAGAAAAATTGTCGTTTTCTTATTGAAAACTTTGTGAATAAAAAAATAAAATAGACTGATGTTACCGGCCTCTGGGGAAGTCGTGCACGAAGCACTACCCTAAGAGTTGATTCGAGATCTGTGTGCAGACGTTTCCCGAAGCTCCTAGTGGTAAAACCCCTGCATTACCGGTATCTCGTCGCGCACACGACTCGGAGAGAATGACCAGGACTTATCTCTGCCCAGAGCTTGGAGACGAGTGAAACGACGAAGAATGGACTGGAAAATATGTTGGCAGCAAGTTTTTGGAGGAAACAATAACTGATTTCGTTTACAAAGAAAATCATTCATATATAATACTCCATCCAATATGTAACGGTCTGAATTAATTTTCTATTAATTCAGCGGTTACACAGACACATGGAGAATGAACCTAGACACAAAATGTATTAACGGTTCAAAATTAAATAGTAACAGACAAAATTAATTTTCCAACGTTTAGAATATTAAACGAAAAAATAAAGAGGAGCAAAAAGAATTTTAGGGTCTCAGCCCGAACCCGAAGAGGAAATCGAATCGGCATTAGTCGCCCACAAATGTGGGCGCGTACCCACACCCGTTACGCGCGCAGAACAGAACCGAACCGAGCCGAGCCGAGCCGGGCCGGGCGGCGGCGGCGGTGCGCACGTGTGGCCCAAGGGGTTCCCCACACAACAACTTTAAGAAAGCAAAGAAGAGGAACTAATATATGTACACAAGGAGGGGTTGGCCCATCCGATGTGGGACTAAAAAAAAGAAGGAAATTAAGCTTTTGCTCAAGCAAAGCTAACAATCCCCCCCCCAAAAGGTCAAGTTCCGAAACAAAGATAAGTGTGAAGTAAATAGAGAGAGAGAGAGAGAGCATCTGGGCAGTAAAATACTATGCATAGATGAGATGGACTACAGCCTTGAATCTCACGTAGTGACTATTGCCTTAATCTGAAGAAGTGCTTGATGGACTATGCCTTGAATCAGACTTCTTGAACCAGATTTAGAAAAATAGCACACATAGTACGATAGAGGTCCTTGGTCTATCGGGTGGCGCTTTTAAATGGCCATGCGCACTTTTTCACATTCATAAGAGTTGTCTGGGATCGCCCTGTCCCATAGTCGCGGCCTTCACGACCTCTCATATAGGTAAGTCCTTAATGGTTGGTGATATGAATCAACCTAGCATTACAGCTTGGACCTATTAAAAGTTTAACCTCATCCTAACCATATCACACAGGAACACTGTCACCATAGGGATGGGGAGTCATTGTACACATGTACAGCCGCTTGGGCTTTATTTTAATGCGACTTTAATCTCGAGTCAGTGTTCCATAAAGTCACCTAAGTTCAGCTTGTTTTTGACTTTATATAGTCAAGAACCATATATTTGCCTAATAGGCTTTTTATTGACTTGAAGCGCAGCTGCAGGTGCCTGTTCATCTTAGCATTCACAGAATCATGCTTTAGTAGTTCAATAACAGATTTATTATCACAGTTTATAGAAATTGCAGGAACAGGACTAAGAGAAACAGGTATATGCATAATAAGATTTTTAAGCCATTAAGCTTCTGTGCAAGTTGTATCTAAAGCTATCATTTCGGAGTCCATTGTACTCCAAGCTATGATAGTTTGCTTACAAGAGCCCCAGGAGATTGCAGCTCCTCCTAGAGTAAATACATATCCAGTAGTAGATTTTATATCATGTGAGTCAGTTACCCAGTTTGCATCTGAATAACCTTCTATGATATCAGGGTGCCTAGTAAAATAAAGTTTGTAATCTATGGTGCCCTTGAGATATCTAAATACCCTATCCAAGGCAGTCCAATATGACTGATTTGGGTTACTGGTATATCTACTTAGTCTCCCAATAGCAAATGCAATATTAGGTCTTGTCCTGTTTGTTATATACATAAGGGAGCCTATCATTTGTGAATATTTATGTTATTCCAAATGTGATCCTTCATTCTTTTTTAGTACATTACTGCTGTCATAAGGAGTAAGGACAGATTTTTTATCAAATAACTCAAACTTTTTAAGCATTTTTTCAATTGAATGTGCTAAAGATAGAGTATAACCCTCTTTGACTTTTCCTATAAAGGAGTCATGCTTAGAAAATACTACTTTATTTGTCTCCATTACAATTTTGTATCCTGAGGCTACAAGAAGGGATCTACTAACTAGGTTTCTCCTGACAGACGACACATGAAGAACATATGAAGAGTTAAGATTTTTTCTGATGTCATCTTCAGGTCAATTTTTCCTTTTCCAATAATTTGTGCCGTTGAGCCATCTCCTAGGGTCACACCTCCTCCACTTGATTCCTGATAGTTTGAAAAACAGGAGCGATCAAACGAAACGTGAATATTAGCTCTAGAATCCAACCACCAATCATCAGAATGGTAAGAGAGGTTAATAAAGGGTTGAAAGCTTACAGACCTGAAGGAACTCGAAGAACCTTTGTGAAGCATGTTCGCTTCTGGTCTAACTGAGCCCTTTCCTTTGTAGGAGGTCTGGACAGCTTCCTTCTTCCTATGGTAGCAGTTGGTGGCCATATGGTTTGTTTTACCACACACAAAACAAAATCTCTTTTGATCCTGAGTCTGACTGAAGTTTCTAGGTTTATGGTTTTGGTGATGATGGTTTTGATGGTTAGGCTGAAAGTTTTTCTTCTTCTTGAAGAAATTCTTTTTGGATTTATAATGAAAATTAGATTTGGGATTTCCTTGGCCTTCTACAAGGTTTACCTTAGCTTTAGATTCAGTCTTAGGCTTAGATCTCAATCTAATTTGTTCTTCGGTTCTAATTTTCTTTAAGACTTGATTGTAAGTAAGATCTCCTTGTGTATGGATAAGTTCCTTAGTAATATCAGACCAAGAGGGAGGTAGCTTGTCTATTAGGCATATTATTTTATGCTCATTGGAGAAAGATGTGCCTTTGGCTTGAATATGCCAAAGGTATTCTTGGAATTCATGGAGTTGGTCATTCATTGGCTTGTTATCTACCATAAAATACCTATTAAAGGTTGAAGAATTAAATCTTTCTATTCCGGCATCATCACAGCCGTATTCATCTTCCAAGGCTTTCCAAAGTTCTTTAGCGCTCTTGTATTCAAAAAATATATCATACAAGGATTCAGATAATGTGCTTAGAATTCTATAAAAGTAGTGGAAGTCTATCTCTTTAGGGGTTTTTGGTTTCGAGGAGGTAGACACTCCTATGTCAGACTCAGTTTCATCAGAATTATTTGTGATGGGTGTGGACCCATCAATGGCTGAAATAAGTCCTAAGGTCGTGAGCCAAAATTTTATTTGGCTCTGCCATCTTTTAAAGTATGAGTCATCAAACTTAACAGGTTTTGCAGTAGAGGATTCCTCCTTACCAGTCATGTTTGCAGTCTGAAAAAATATAAATTTATTTAATAACAATGTCTAAGATAATAGTTTAGGTGGTCTTTGCTAATCAATCTTAAAATCTTTAGTTTTTCAAGTGTTGATCAACTCAAGTTAGCTGTAGGGGCCGGTTCCCAGCTAGCGATTGTCCGAAGACTCTTAAGTACCGTGTCGCTTAGGGCTATTTACACCCGGTTGACAGAAGGACCATTTCGGCTTGTGCCCGAGTTTGCATCTACTTTAAAACTTTAGATTTGAAGATTATTTGCAATTTTTTTTTTACTAAACTATTTTCTTTTGGTCTTAGATTGCTTTCAAAAAACTAAGTGATTGTTTATGTTACAATTGAAAGGAATTTTGTGATCAAAATATTGTAATTAACAAAATTATCAAATGTGCTAACAATTTTTTAAATCACTTTAAGCAAATTTGCAATTTGACAGTATAGTAAGCAACTTGATAAGTAAACAAATAAATCAATTGAGGAAATGAAGCAAATTGCTAACAACTATTTTGAGTTAACGATTATGGTCAAAAAGCAAATATTAAATATGGTTATTTGCTATGGTAAATATTAAGCAAATTGAATTTTCTGGAATAAAATTAAACTACTGTAACTTAATAATATTGGCTACAGTAAGAATAATTTTTCTACAAGTTAAAGCTTGCTATAGTCAGAAATTTTTAAATGATAAATTATCAACTATGCTACAGTAACTATCAACTTTTAATTTATTAATCAATTTGTTCCAGAAAATTTTATGTTACTATGCCAATAATATATTGCTACAATATTATGAATTAAACAATGCCCAAACAAAAATTTCGGTTATGTACCAAGAATAGGCAACAAATATTAACCTAATTGATGAGAAATATATATAATAAACGGTTAAATTTTTTTTTCTTTAGCAGAGAATAAATAATGGTATATTAACAATATTTTAGAACTTTTCTAGCAAGATTTAGATGAACAATTCTAACATAGAATCAACTCTTAGATTGTTAGAAAAATTATCGTTTTCTTATTGAAAACTTTGTGAATAAAAAAAATAAAATAGACTGATGTTACCGGCCTCTGGGAAAGTCGTGCATGAAGCACTGCCCTAAGAGTTGATTCGGGATGTGTGTGCAGACGTTTTCCGAAGCTCCTAGTGGTAAAACCCCCGCACTACCGGTATCTCGTCGTCGCACACGACTCAGAGAGAATGACCAGGACTTAGCTCTGTCCAGAGCTTGGAGACGAGTGAAACGAAGAAGAATGGACTGGAAAATATGTTGGCAGCAAGTTTTTGGAGGAAACAATAACTGATTTCGTTTACAAAGAAAACCATTCATATATAATACTCCATCCAATATGTAACGATCTGAATTAATTTTCTATTAATTCAGCCGTTACACAGACACATGGAGAATGAACCTAGACACAAAATGTATTAACGGTTCAAAATTAAATAGTAACGGACAAAATTAATTTTCCAACGTTTAGAATATTAAACGAAAAAATAAAGAGGAGCAAAAAGAATTTTAGGGTCTCAGCCCGAACCCAAAGAGGAAATCGAATCGGCATTCGGCGCCCGCAGATGTGGGCGCGTACCCGCACCCGTTACACGCGCCGAAGCTAACCGAACCGAGCCGAGCCGGACCGGGCGGCGGCGGTGGCGCGCGCGTGTGGCCCAAGGGGTTCCCCATACAACCACTTTAAGAAAGCAAAGAAGAGGAACTAATATATGTACATAAGGAGGGGTTGGCCCATCCGATGTGGGACTAAAGAAAAGAAGAAATTTGAGCTTTTGCTCAAGCAAAGCTAACAATCCCCCCAAAAGGTCAAGTTCCGAAACAAAGATAAGTGTGAAGTAAATAGAGAGAGAGAGAGAGAGAGAGAGCATCTGGGCAGTAAAATACTATGCATAGATGAGATGGACTACAGCCTTGAATCTCACATAGTGACTATTGCCTTAATCTGAAGAAGTGCTTGATGGACTATGCCTTGAATCAGACTTCTTGAACCAAATTTAGAAAAATAGCACACATAGTACGCTAGAGGTCATTGGTCTATCGGGTGGCGCTTTTAAATGGCCATGCGCACTTTTCCACATTCATGAGAGTTGTTTGGGATCGTCCTGTCCCATAGTCGCGGCCTTCATGACCTCTCATATAGGTAAGTCCTTAATGGTTGGTGATATGAATCAACCCAGCATTACAGCTTGGACCTATTAAGAGTTTAACCTCATCCTAACCATATTACACAGGAACACTGTCACCATAGGGATGGGGAGTCATTGTACACATGTACAGCCGCTTGGGCTTTATTTTAATGAGACTTTAATCTCGAGTCAGTGTTCCATAAAGTTACCTAAGTTCCGCTTGTTTCTACCCATTGAACCGACTTCTTGGGATCTCCAGTCAGTCTCAGTTGGGTTGCCACTGCTGGTGACTAACTTATGGGCTTAACCCCATCCCCCTCGATGATTCTAGGATCCAAGTCCTAGATAGACCATTCGTCAATTGATCTGCAAGGTTCTTTTCTGACTTTATATAGTCAAGAACCACATATTTGCCTAGTAGGCTTTTTATTGACTTGAAGCGCAGCTGCAGGTGCCTGTTCATCTTAGCATTCACAGAATCATGCTTTAGTAGTTCAATAACAGATTTATTATCACAGTTTATAGAAATTGCAGGAACAGGACTAAGAGAAACAGGTATATGCATAATAAGATTTTTAAGCCATTAAGCTTCTGTGCAAGTTGTATCTAAAGCTATCATTTCGGAGTCCATTGTACTCCAAGCTATGATAGTTTGCTTACAAGAGCCCCAGGAGATTGCAGCTCCTCCTAGAGTAAATACATATCCAGTAGTAGATTTTATATCATGTGAGTCAGTTACCCAGTTTGCATCTGAATAACCTTCTATGATATCAGGGTGCCTAGTAAAATAAAGTTTGTAATCTATGGTGCCCTTGAGATATCTAAATACCCTATCCAAGGCAGTCCAATATGACTGATTTGGGTTACTGGTATATCTACTTAGTCTCCCAATAGCAAATGCAATATTAGGTCTTGTCCTGTTTGTTATATACATAAGGGAGCCTATCATTTGTGAATATTTATGTTATTCCAAATGTGATCCTTCATTCTTTTTTAGTACATTACTGCTGTCATAAGGAGTAAGGACAGATTTTTTATCAAATAACTCAAACTTTTTAAGCATTTTTTCAATTGAATGTGCTAAAGATAGAGTATAACCCTCTTTGACTTTTCCTATAAAGGAGTCATGCTTAGAAAATACTACTTTATTTGTCTCCATTACAATTTTGTATCCTGAGGCTACAAGAAGGGATCCACTAACTAGGTTTCTCCTGACAGACGGCACATGAAGAACATATGAAGAGTTAAGATTTTTTCTGATGTCATCTTCAGGTCAATTTTTCCTTTTCCAATAATTTGTGCCGTTGAGCCATCTCCTAGGGTCACACCTCCTCCACTTGATTCCTGATAGTTTGAAAAACAGGAGCGATCAAACGAAACGTGAATATTAGCTCTAGAATCCAACCACCAATCATCAGAATGGTAAGAGAGGTTAATAAAGGGTTGAAAGCTTACAGACCTGAAGGAACTCGAAGAACCTTTGTGAAGCATGTTCGCTTCTGGTCTAACTGAGCCCTTTCCTTTGTAGGAGGTCTGGACAGCTTCCTTCTTCCTATGGTAGCAGTTGGTGGCCATATGGTTTGTTTTACCACACACAAAACAAAATCTCTTTTGATCCTGAGTCTGACTGAAGTTTCTAGGTTTATGGTTTTGGTGATGATGGTTTTGATGGTTAGGCTGAAAGTTTTTCTTCTTCTTGAAGAAATTCTTTTTGGATTTATAATGAAAATTAGATTTGGGATTTCCTTGGCCTTCTACAAGGTTTACCTTAGCTTTAGATTCAGTCTTAGGCTTAGATCTCAATCTAATTTGTTCTTCGGTTCTAATTTTCTTTAAGACTTGATTGTAAGTAAGATCTCCTTGTGTATGGATAAGTTCCTTAGTAATATCAGACCAAGAGGGAGGTAGCTTGTCTATTAGGCATATTATTTTATGCTCATTGGAGAAAGATGTGCCTTTGGCTTGAATATGCCAAAGGTATTCTTGGAATTCATGGAGTTGGTCATTCATTGGCTTGTTATCTACCATAAAATACCTATTAAAGGTTGAAGAATTAAATCTTTCTATTCCGGCATCATCACAGCCGTATTCATCTTCCAAGGCTTTCCAAAGTTCTTTAGCGCTCTTGTATTCAAAAAATATATCATACAAGGATTCAGATAATGTGCTTAGAATTCTATAAAAGTAGTGGAAGTCTATCTCTTTAGGGGTTTTTGGTTTCGAGGAGGTAGACACTCCTATGTCAGACTCAGTTTCATCAGAATTATTTGTGATGGGTATGGACCCATCAATGGCTGAAATAAGTCCTAAGGTCGTGAGCCAAAATTTTATTTGGCTCTGCCATCTTTTAAAGTATGAGTCATCAAACTTAACAGGTTTTGCAGTAGAGGATTCCTCCTTACCAGTCATGTTTGCAGTCTGAAAAAATATAAATTTATTTAATAACAATGTCTAAGATAATAGTTTAGGTGGTCTTTGCTAATCAATCTTAAAATCTTTAGTTTTTCAAGTGTTGATCAACTCAAGTTAGCTGTAGGGGCCGGTTCCCAGCTAGCGGTTGTCCGAAGACTCTTAAGTACCGTGTCGCTTAGGGCTATTTACACCCGGTTGACAGAAGGACCATTTCGGCTTGTGCCCGAGTTTGCATCTACTTTAAAACTTTAGATTTGAAGATTATTTGCAATTTTTTTTTTACTAAACTATTTTCTTTTGGTCTTAGATTGCTTTCAAAAAACTAAGTGATTGTTTATGTTACAATTGAAAGGAATTTTGTGATCAAAATATTGTAATTAACAAAATTATCAAATGTGCTAACAATTTTTTAAATCACTTTAAGCAAATTTGCAATTTGACAGTATAGTAAGCAACTTGATAAGTAAACAAATAAATCAATTGAGGAAATGAAGCAAATTGCTAACAACTATTTTGAGTTAACGATTATGGTCAAAAAGCAAATATTAAATATGGTTATTTGCTATGGTAAATATTAAGCAAATTGAATTTTCTGGAATAAAATTAAACTACTGTAACTTAATAATATTGGCTACAGTAAGAATAATTTTTCTACAAGTTAAAGCTTGCTATAGTCAGAAATTTTTAAATGATAAATTATCAACTATGCTACAGTAACTATCAACTTTTAATTTATTAATCAATTTGTTCCAGAAAATTTTATGTTACTATGCCAATAATATATTGCTACAATATTATGAATTAAACAATGCCCAAACAAAAATTTCGGTTATGTACCAAGAATAGGCAACAAATATTAACCTAATTGATGAGAAATATATATAATAAACGGTTAAATTTTTTTTTCTTTAGCAGAGAATAAATAATGGTATATTAACAATATTTTAGAACTTTTCTAGCAAGATTTAGATGAACAATTCTAACATAGAATCAACTCTTAGATTGTTAGAAAAATTATCGTTTTCTTATTGAAAACTTTGTGAATAAAAAAAATAAAATAGACTGATGTTACCGGCCTCTGGGAAAGTCGTGCATGAAGCACTGCCCTAAGAGTTGATTCGGGATGTGTGTGCAGACGTTTTCCGAAGCTCCTAGTGGTAAAACCCCCGCACTACCGGTATCTCGTCGTCGCACACGACTCAGAGAGAATGACCAGGACTTAGCTCTGTCCAGAGCTTGGAGACGAGTGAAACGAAGAAGAATGGACTGGAAAATATGTTGGCAGCAAGTTTTTGGAGGAAACAATAACTGATTTCGTTTACAAAGAAAACCATTCATATATAATACTCCATCCAATATGTAACGATCTGAATTAATTTTCTATTAATTCAGCCGTTACACAGACACATGGAGAATGAACCTAGACACAAAATGTATTAACGGTTCAAAATTAAATAGTAACGGACAAAATTAATTTTCCAACGTTTAGAATATTAAACGAAAAAATAAAGAGGAGCAAAAAGAATTTTAGGGTCTCAGCCCGAACCCAAAGAGGAAATCGAATCGGCATTCGGCGCCCGCAGATGTGGGCGCGTACCCGCACCCGTTACACGCGCCGAAGCTAACCGAACCGAGCCGAGCCGGACCGGGCGGCGGCGGTGGCGCGCGCGTGTGGCCCAAGGGGTTCCCCATACAACCACTTTAAGAAAGCAAAGAAGAGGAACTAATATATGTACATAAGGAGGGGTTGGCCCATCCGATGTGGGACTAAAGAAAAGAAGAAATTTGAGCTTTTGCTCAAGCAAAGCTAACAATCCCCCCAAAAGGTCAAGTTCCGAAACAAAGATAAGTGTGAAGTAAATAGAGAGAGAGAGAGAGAGAGAGAGCATCTGGGCAGTAAAATACTATGCATAGATGAGATGGACTACAGCCTTGAATCTCACATAGTGACTATTGCCTTAATCTGAAGAAGTGCTTGATGGACTATGCCTTGAATCAGACTTCTTGAACCAAATTTAGAAAAATAGCACACATAGTACGCTAGAGGTCATTGGTCTATCGGGTGGCGCTTTTAAATGGCCATGCGCACTTTTCCACATTCATGAGAGTTGTTTGGGATCGTCCTGTCCCATAGTCGCGGCCTTCATGACCTCTCATATAGGTAAGTCCTTAATGGTTGGTGATATGAATCAACCCAGCATTACAGCTTGGACCTATTAAGAGTTTAACCTCATCCTAACCATATTACACAGGAACACTGTCACCATAGGGATGGGGAGTCATTGTACACATGTACAGCCGCTTGGGCTTTATTTTAATGAGACTTTAATCTCGAGTCAGTGTTCCATAAAGTTACCTAAGTTCCGCTTGTTTCTACCCATTGAACCGACTTCTTGGGATCTCCAGTCAGTCTCAGTTGGGTTGCCACTGCTGGTGACTAACTTATGGGCTTAACCCCATCCCCCTCGATGATTCTAGGATCCAAGTCCTAGATAGACCATTCGTCAATTGATCTGCAAGGTTCTTTTCTGACTTTATATATTCAAGAACCACATATTTGCCTAGTAGGCTTTTTATTGACTTGAAGCGCAGCTGCAGGTGCCTGTTCATCTTAGCATTCACAGAATCATGCTTTAGTAGTTCAATAACAGATTTATTATCACAGTTTATAGAAATTGCAGGAACAGGACTAAGAGAAACATGTATATGCATAATAAGATTTTTAAGCCATTCAGCTTTTGTGCAAGTTGTATCTAAAGCTATCATTTCGGAGTCCATTGTACTCCTAGCTATGATAGTTTGCTTACAAGAGCCCCAGGAGATTGCAGCTCCTCCTAGAGTAAATACATATCCAGTAGTAGATTTTATATCATGTGAGTCAGTTACCCAGTTTGCATCTGAATAACCTTCTATGATATCAGGGTGCCTAGTAAAATAAAGTTTGTAATCTAGGGTGCCCTTGAGATATCTAAATACCTTATCCAAGGCAGTCCAATGTGACTGATTTGGGTTACTGTTATATCTACTTAGTCTCCCAATAGCAAATGCAATATCAGGTCTTGTCCTGTTTGTTATATACATAAGGGAGCCTATCATCTGTGAATATTTATGTTGTTCCAAAGGTGATCCTTCATTCTTTTTTAGTACATTACTGCTGTCATAAGGAGTAAGGACAGGTTTCTTATCAAATAACTCAAACTTTTTTAGCATTTTTTTAATTGAATGTGCTGAAGATAGAGTATAACCCTCTTTGCCTTTTCCTATAAAGGAGTCATGCTTAGAAAATACTACTTTATTTGTCTCCATTACAATTTTGTATCCTGAGGCTACAAGAAGGGATCCACTAACTAGGTTTCTCCTGACAGATGGCACATGAAGAACATTATGAAGAGTTAAGATTTTTCCTGATGTCATCTTCAGGTCAACTTTTCCTCTTCCAATAATTTGTGCCATTGAGCCATCTCCTAGGGTCACACCTCCTCCACTTGATTCCTGATAGTTTGAAAAATAGGAGCGATTAAACGAAATGTGAACATTAGCTCCAGAATCCAACCACCAATCATCAGAATGGTAAGATAGGTTAATAAAGGGTTGAAAGCTTACAGACCTGAAGGAACTCGAAGAACCTTTGTGAAGCATGTTCGCTTCTGGTCTAACTGAGCCCTTTCCTTTGTAGGAGGTCGGGACAACTTCCTTCTTTCTATGGTAGCAGTTGGTGGCCATATGGTTTATTTCACCACACACAAAATAAAATCTCTTTTGATCCTGAGTCTGACTGAAGTTTCTAGGTTTATGGTTTTGGTGATGATGGTTTTGATGGTTAGGCTGAAAGTTTTTCTTCTTCTTGAAGAAATTCTTTTTGGATTTATAATAAAAATTAGATTTGGGTTTTCCTTGGCCTTCTACAAGGTTTACCTTAGCTTTAGATTCAGTCTTAGGCTTAGATCTCAATCTAATTTGTTCTTCGGTTCTAATTTTCTTTAGGACTTGATTGTAGGTAAGATCTCTTTGTGTATGGATAAGTTCCTTAGTAATATCAGACCAAGAGGGAGGTAGCTTGTCTATTAGGCATGTTATTTTATGCTCATTGGAGAAAGATGTGCCTTTGGCTTGAATATGCCTAAGGTATTCATAGAATTCATGGAGTTGGTCATTCATTGGCTTGTTATCTACCATGAAATACCTATTAAAGGTTGAAGAATTAAATCTTTCTATTCCGGCATCATCACAGCCGTATTCATCTTCAAAGGCTTTCCAAAGTTCTTTAGCGCTCTTGTATTCAAAAAATATATCATACAAGGATTCAGATAATGCGCTTAGAATTCTATGAAAGTAGTGGAAGTCTATCTCTTTAGGAGTTTTTGGTTTCGAGGAGGTGGATACTCCTATGTCAGACTCAGTTTTATCAGAATCATTTGTGATGGGTGTGGACCCATCAATGACTGAAATAAGTCCTAAGGTCGTGAGCCAAAATTTCATTTGGCTCTGCCATCTTTTAAAGTATGAGCCATCAAACTTAACATATTTTGCAGTAGAGGATTCCTCCTTACCAGTCATGTTTGCAGTCTGAAAAATATAAATTTATTTAATAAAAATGTCTAAGATAATAGTTTATGTGGTCTTTGCTAATCAATCTTAAAATCTTTAGTTTTTCAAGTGTTGATCAACTCAGGTTAGCTGCAGGGGCCGGTTCCCAGCTAGCGGCGGTCCGAAGACTTTTAAGTACCGTGTCGCTTAGGGCTATTTACACCCGGTTGACAGAATGACCCTTTCGGCTTGTGCCCGAGTTTGCCTTTACTTTAAAACTTTAGATTTGAAGATTTTATTTGCAATTTCCTTTTTACTAAACTATTTTCTTTTGGTCCTAGATTGCTTTCAAAAAATTAAGTGATTGTTTATGTTACAATTGAAAGGAATTTTGTGATCAAAATATTGCAATTGACAAAATTATCAAATGTGCTAACAATTTTTTAAATCACTTTAAGCAAATTTGCAATTTGACAGTATAGTAAGCAACTTGATAAGTAAACAAATAAATCAATTGAGGAAATGAAGCAAATTGCTAACAACTGTTTTGAGTTAACGATTATGGTCAAAAAGAAAATATTAAATATGGTTATTTGCTATGGTAAATATTAAGCAAATTAAATTTTCTGGAATAAAATTAAACTACTGCAACTAATAATATTGGCTACAATAAGAATAACTTTTCTACAAGTTAAAGCTTGCTATAGTCAGAAATTTTCAAATTTTCAATTGATAAATTATCAACTATGCTACAGTAACTATCAACTTTTAATTTATTAATCTACTTTGTTCCAGAAAATTTTATGTTACTATGCCAATAATATGTTGCTACAATATTATGAATTAAACAATGGCCAAACAAAAATTTCAGTTATGTAGCAAGAATAGGCAACAAATATTAACCTAGTTGATGAGAAATATATATATAATAAACAGTTTTTTTTTTCTTTAGCAGAGAATAAATAATGGTTTATTAACAATATTTCAGAACTTTTCTAGCAAGATTTAGATGAACAATTCTAACATAGAATCAACTCTTAGATTGTTAGAAAAATTGTCGTTTTCTTATTGAAAACTTTGTGAATAAAAATAAATAAAATAGACTGATGTTACCGGCTTCTGGGGAAGTCGTGCACGAAGTACTGCCCTAAGAGTTGATTCGGGATCTGTGTGCAGACATTTTCCGAAGCTCCTAGTGGTAAAACCCCCGCACTACCGGTATCTCGTCACCGCACACGACTCGAAGAGAATGACCAGGACTTAGCTCTGCCCAGAGCTTGGAGACGAGTGAAACGACGAAGAATGGACTGAAAAATATGTTGGCAGCAAGTTTTTGGAGGAAACAATAACTGATTTCGTTTACAAAGAAAACCATTCATATATAATACTCCATCCAATATGTAACGGTCTGAATTAATTTTCTATTAATTCAGCCGTTACACAGACACATGGAGAATGAACCTGGACACAAAATGTATTAACGGATCAAAATTAAATAGTAACGGATAAAATTAATTTTCCAACATTTAGAATATTAAACGAAAAAATGAAGATGAGCAAAAAGAATTTTAGGGTCTCATCCCGAACCCGAAGAGAAAATTGAATCGGCATTCGACGCCCGCAGATGTGGGCGCGTACCCGCACCCGCACCCGTTACGCACGCCGAACCGAGCCGGGCTGGACGGCGGCGGCGGCGCGCGCGCGTGTGGCCCAAGGGGTTCCCCACACAACAACTTTAAGAAAGCAAAGAAGAGGAACTAATATATGTACACAAGGAGGGGTTGGCCCATCCGATGTGGGACTAAAGAAAAGAAGGAAATTGAGCTTTTGTTCAAGCAAAGCTAACACTTTTTACTTAATTATTTAACAGTCATATGAAAACAAATACTAATAATATATTTTTATTAAGTGTAAAGGTAAATTTGATAATGATCATAACCGCGTACTGTGAAGAATATCATTCTACTCCGACCGAGCATATACCGAACCATTCATCAAAGAGACGACTTGATATGATGCACTATCTTCTTAATTGATTATAACCATACAAGCGAGTCATACTCCATAAACCATCCAATCCAACCATATTAAGCAAGTCAGTATCACCGCTCAAGTCTCACGATTTCTCGCACAACTCAAAACCAATCAACTAATTCAAGCTAGGAAGTCAACACAATGCCTTCGCCTATAGACTTATTACGTAGATCTCCGCCAAGTCATGAGAAATCTTACTTATAATAGTCAGCAACGCACAAATCAAAGTCTAATCAAACCTTCGAGCTAACAAATCTGTCCACAGAGCGGGACATTATAAGGCGCAAAGAAGGGGCACAAGATAAACCCAATGCTCAAAAGATAAGTATAAATGGATATGGCAATACGTGACCCATAATTGTCTGGATGTTTTCTTTTTAAATCTCTATAAAAATAAAAAATATCAAGATTTTTGTTTTATGGATAGTAATCTAGAAAGTCCGAGAAAGTCGAAACAAAAAGACTAGAGTGTTTGATTTTAGAGAGAGATTTGAAGATTCAGATATGGAGTGCTCAATTTTCGAATAGTGTGATCAATCTTAGAGTTTTCACTTCATAGAATTAGGTTTAGATCTTAGAGTTCCAACCTTCGAATTCGAAACGTATCTCAGACGATTTACGCTTAGATCTCGACAAAGAGATTTGAAAAACTTCAGAGAAATAGATTTTGGAGAGGGAGGGCAGCGAGGGCTCACCCCTCCCAGATAGAGAACAACTTAGGAGACGACGACAAAAAGTAAAGGCAAATTATAAGGGCACTACAACTTTTACTTAGGGCTAGCCCAGGATTGGGGCTAGCCCATTAATGAGCAAAGTTTACTCACACTAGCCCATTAGTTTACTCATACTAGCCCACTTTGAAACCCTTCTTCCCAAACACTCCCAAACCCTCCCCACCCCACCGTAGCCCTCCCCCCTCCCGCCGTCCTCCTCCGCCTCCTCCCCCGTCCTCCACCGCAGCCTCCCGTCGCCGCGCCGTCAAAACCAAAAAAGAAAATGAAAAAATAGAAGAACTGTCAAAATTTGACATATATGTTGATTTTTAGGACTGTCAAAATTTTGACAGTCCTACCAATTGGAAGTACTGTCAAAATTTTGACAGTCCTAAAAATTCAACATATATTTTTAGGACTGTCAAACTTTTGACAGTCCTACCAATTGGAAGGACTGTCAAAATTTTGACAGTCCTAAAAATGTATGTTGAATTTTTAGGACTGTCAAAATTTTGACAGTCCTAAATTTTTTGACATTGATAGTCGACAGTCTAAAAATTATGATATAAAAATTTTGACTGTCAAAATTTGACATATATGTTAATTTTTAGGACTGTCAAAATTTTGACAGTCCTACCAATTGGAAGTACTGTCAAAATTTTGACAGTCCTAAAAATTCAACATATATTTTTAGGACTGTCAAACTTTTGACAATCCTTCCAATTGGTAGGACTGTCAAAAGTTTGACAGTACTAAAAATATATGTTGAATTTTTAGGACTGTCAAAATTTTGACAGTCCTTCCCATTGGTAGGACTGTCAAAATTTTGATAGTCCTAAATTTTTTTTTTCTGTTAATTTATTTTTGTTAATAGTTGGGGGGGCCAATTTCAAAATATCCTTAAAATTTCTATCCTTAAAATTTGTTAAAGTATTCTGTTATTTAAAATAGTAAATTTATTATTGGTACATTACATATTTTGTAAAAAAAAAATTACCAAAAGTAAAATTTGGAGGTCGAAACATCGTTTTTTTTGCGATTCTAAAAATTTGGGAAGTCCGTCAAACGGTGAAACGATTTATCCCGAAGTACTTTTTCATACGGTCATTTTGGCACAAACTGGAGCTTGTTTCGATCTCCCAGTTAAAAGTTATGATACTTTAAAGTTTTATATTTTATATTTTTGCCTGTAATATGTACGTCTTACTTCGGATGAAAATTCTCTCTACACGAATTGTGTTACTCTCGTTGAAAACATACAAATAGACCTATTGTGTGACGAAAAACGATTTGAAAACAAATAGTTATGGCCGTTTGAAGTCTGATCGACGGCAGACGTAATATTCGTACGGTAGATTTTTTTTTTTGGGTTCAATAATAACATATTTTATTTTGGATGTTAAACTAAATAAAAAAAATCAAAATCCAAAACTAACTAAATAGAAATAAACTTAAATTTCTATTTTATTTTGACAGTCCTATTATAACAATTTGGGCTAGCCCCAAGTAACTTTTAGGATGACAAACTTGTAATTTTTTGTAAATTTCTAATGTGCTAGTCCCGAGTAAAATGTGCATTGTCCTTATAATTACCCAAAGGAAAGAGAGATTTAGGACCGAAAACCGGCTTAAAAAAACCAAATCGGTCCGGTTTGGTTCGGTTTTGGTTTCAAGCGAGATATGCTCCCCACATCCATGGCACCCACATATTATATCGGTTGGGTATAAGTTCGCACGGAGACGGAGGAGGAGAAAAAGAGGGGTCAACGAATAGATCAGATTCCATCACCTCGGAGCTGCCGGAAGCCTCACATATAAGGGTCCTTTCCTTCTCTCTCTCTCCTTTCTCTCATCGCCTCCCTCTTTCCTTCTTGTTTTTTTTTTCTGTTCCTAATTAGGTCATTGCTGTGTCGTATCGGACACGTACCGGAAGCGACACAGGTACTGCAAAAATAAACTAGGATACGCCTAAAATAAAAAAAAATGCCTACAACTTACATACATAATTGGTGCCGATTTCTCCGGCGGGTTCCGGTCGGATATATGCACGCAAATCCGAGCCGAAATGGACCAGATTCAGGGCAAACATCAAATTTTTATGTTTCTAACTCTGAAATTGTGGGCATTAGAATATGTACGGTGACATACTGATTCTCTCTACTGTTACTTGTGCAGCTAGTTCAACAAGGTTAGCTAGCTGATTGAGAAACATGAGGCGGCGGCCCGGAATTGGTGGCTTGCAGAATGCAGCTGCTGCACGGGTATCGGACGGACGGACTATCATCAACATGTATTTTCGGAAGTTTTCATTGTACAGCTCATCGTATTCTATTGTTGTCTGCTTTGGTAGGGTCAATATAGGATCATCGGGGACAATGTGGCAAAGGTCAGAGCAGATCTTATGAAAGAACAACTCGCCACGTTCCGGACTCAGTTGGAAGAATTCGCTCGCAAGCACAAGGTGCATTTTTGTAATACATCATTTTCATTATATAATTCTTGGAAGTACAACTTACAAGTTTGGTTATGAGTAGGCACCCATAGTAGCATTTAAGTATGAAAGGGCCTTTCTAGATTGGACTAATTATACAGTCAACTTTAAGCATAGTTGTAATCTCTAGGAAGAACAGACAGGGCCGGCCCTGAGCTCATGCGGGTCCGAGACGATCTTCCAAAATGGAAGTCCCATACATAATATGATTTTTTTTTTATAACTAAAATAAAAGTACAAATATTAAAAAATTGTTGCCACCATGAATTGAACTAAGGAGTACATACTAATTAGATACATCAATGTTGGTGCCCCTTTAGTCATTGGGCCCTGGGCCGTCGTCCATTTTGCCCTGAGCCAGGGCTGTCCCTAAGAACAGACACGTCGAAGATCATTGCCATGTTCAACATTGTGCAATAACTTTAATCTAGACGTACCTCAAATTATAATCTGGCCTGCATGGTGACATGTACAGTGAGCATAGTGATATTTGGGTCTGTTCTACATTGTGTAATAACTTTAATAGTACCATTCCAGATGGATAAGTGTTAGGATACGATAACTGACAGTTTGGTGGGTTCTTTATAGCTTGACTATTATTTAGGAAGGGATGCATTATATAGAAATAGAGGATAAGATAGTTTCTTTTGGAAATATTGTATAATGTATGTTTATCTTCAATATAACCATCAAAAATATAAATGGACTCTAGTTATATCATATGATAAAATTATCTTTGAGATTTCCTCTTGACAAGTAAATAACAAATTAGTAGTCTCCAATCAAGTTTAGTATTACAACTAATCTGTCCACTAATTGTTAAAAAGTAATTATAAAGAATAAGACCAAGTGTTATATTGTAAATAAGGTATAAATAGTAAATATATTTATCGAGTGCTAATGTGGCTGTACTGTCTAGCGATCAAATGATTTATCTCCTCAGGAGGATGCTACTTGTCTAAATCTTGGCTCTATGGTTATATTGTGCAGGCTTAATTCATTAGCATGTTGGAATTTCTACATATACCGTTGTTAATAATTTATTTGGTCTGTGCAGAATGACATCCGTAAAAATCCTACTTTCAGATCTCAGTTTCATGAGATGTGTGCCAAAGTTGGAGTCGATCCTCTAGCCTCAAACAAGGGATTTTGGGCAGAATTATTAGGGATTGGTGATTTCTATTATGAGCTTGGTCGGTATTAGTTTCTTCCTTAACTTTTGGCTTTGCTACTTTTAAATGCTCGTGTACTAACTGGAGGTTTAGAAGGTATAATATATATAAGCATAGAAAAAATAATTCTTATAGTCTGCGGTCCTAGATGCTTAATATTATCCCATATGGTTGCCAGTCCCTCTTATCAACAACGGCAGCAGCAGTTAAGTCTTTAACCCAATTTTTTATAGTCAGCTACATGATTCCTGTTCTACCATCTGGAGTTGCCAGTCATCTCTGTAACTTAATTGCCCTTACTGATGTTTTCCTTTTCTCATCTAGGGACGTGAACATAATTGAGGAAGTCTGTTATCTGATAAGTCAAGTTTTGTATTTTTGTCTAGTTCTCTCTGGTGAATATAGGGTTTATAGGTCTTTTGCTTTAATTGAGTATCTTTTTGTTGACCATTTGTGAGATGACCTCTTTTTCTTAATGATAAGCTCCCTTGAATGTAACTCCATTGCTAAGCCTTTTGAAAATTTTGTGCATTTGCCATATTCATATTGCTGCTATATAATTAATATGAGCATGTTTACGGCACTTTCTGCCACCTGTAGCTGATCATCGAGGTTTACAACCTTTCAAGTTCCACCATCTCTCATTATCTTGTTTGTTCTAGTATTTCTCTTCAATTTCCTAATAGTAATGTCTAGTACCATCAACCTATGTTATGTGATTAAGCTTTCTTCTGTTATGACTTCACAATCTCAATCTTTACATACTAGGCTATCTACCTGTCTAGTAAGCACTAATCTACTTGACTAATATTCGGTCAAGTAGACTAACTATCTTAATTTTACTCCTTATCATTGTATACACTACATTTTCCTTTATCCCAGGTAGCTAATATGGTCCTACTCTCATGCACAAACTCCTTACCTCATTACTTCATATACCCTACAATCCCTTGTCTATTTGTCACCGCATTGGACAACTAAAGTAGTACGTCGCTTATGAGGATGCCCTGGCTCACACTTGCTCAATTGCCATTGCACCGAGATGGTACCAGTGCGATGTGTCCCTTAGGAGTGATGATGTAGCTACCCTTGTTCATTCTTCATCAAACCGGGGTGTGAATGGTGCAATGCATCTCTAACGAGGGACGCCCCGTTGTTTATTATCTACGTGTTCATTAGATGATTTGACAATGTTTTATGTTGGCGTTGGCCACCTAACACAACCCTCCGCCTTTTCCGGGCTTGAGACCGATGCTAAAAGACATGCACATCACATCCAGAATTTTTTTCCCTTCTATATACCATTTGAATTTCTATTTTTGTATGTTCTGGATATTTGTTTATGTTCTTCTGCTGTTGATTTCTGATTGGATTTGATTGCATCAGTATATGGGGAAATTTGGTCTTTAGAGTGCAACTACATGAAGTACAACATATATCATTGTGTTGATCAATGTTGGATGTCGGATTCATGTCAGGTTGCGTTTTTTTATGTTGGATGTTGTATGTGGGAGACATGCCAGAGATTTTAAAATGCCGGATTTAAATAAATATGTAATATAGATATATACTAGATTTTGGATATTAATAAATCGAGTCCTATATAACGGAAAAAGGGCAATTTTTGTTGTTGATAAATCCGCAAAAACAAGTTTTTTTTTTTGGGGGGGGGGGGGGGAGGGGTGCGAATGGGGTGGGAGGGGGAGAGAGAGAGTCTCATGGAGGAGGAGGGAAGACCGAGGAGTAGAGAATATAGGGGCTATGTTTCGGGGTCAAAGTGAAGGAGAGAGGAGTTTAGGGGCGTAGGACTCAGGATCAATAAGCAGACAGAAGGAGAAATAGTTGGGTTGGACATATTGGATGTAGGCCGATATGCCAGCCAATGTTAACGAAAACGGCCTAAACAATTATTTGATTATTTGTGTCGTTTGCTAGTCAAACTCAATACTTGTCGCTGGCATGTACAACGCTGGTGTTGATGCAACATATATCAATGTGCTGATTCAACCCTACACGATGATGCTATGGCATACAAGAGATCCACACAAATAAAACGATGAATCATTGATTTGGTTTCGGTTGTGGTGATTCAAGCGAAAGGAAGGGAAAGCGGCTGTTCTTAGGCAGCAAACGACAACAAATTGGGTGTCACACAGTGAGCAGGAGGGGTCCAGGTCTGCCATTGCAGCAACAATCCAAGATGCACGGGTCTGTGGGTGGCTGCACAACAGCAAGCAAGTGCAGGAAAGGGGGTTGGGCAGGGCCTGGACAGATCTGTGGTGGTAGCAACACTTGAAGGGGAGAAAGGGCTGTTTGGCAACTTTAGTTTCCTGATTGTAGCAAGCAAAGCAAGAGGGAAGGGGGTTATGTCAGGTGGCAACACCGATAAAAGGAAAAAGGGCAAAAGGGAAGATCATAAATTAGGGTGTGGCTACACCAAGGATTAGGGTTTGCTTGATGCGCTAGGCTTCCCACCTTTTTGCAATTCACATGCATCACTCCAATAAAATCTCAATTTATTCATCAACTATAAATAAAGGTCTGATCAAGGTTACCTAGAATGTGAAATGTTATGGAAGGAGGAACAAAAACGGCAACGTGGTATGCCACTTTGTATGGAACAGCCAGCCGGGGAAGGTAGGCTTCTTTTGAATGATTAGGTGGAACGAAGTGCATGGCTATCCATGTTTGTGCAACCTAGTTGGCCGGTTAATCCAATTATTTGTGTGGCTGATCAAGCAGAATTTCAAAATGGTTGCTTGATTGCAATTTATCAGCCTTGTAATCTGATTAATCAGTAATCAGTCTTGGACTGAGGCATAATGAAAATCATGCACACACGCCCACGCGCAGATGCATATATACTTGCTTCCTACCATGCTTCCCATTTATCTTCTCTTGCAGAATTTCATGCCATATTATTGTGATGCAAACTAGTAAAGTGGATAATTGCATTTTTTTTTTAAATATGTGGAATTTATTTACTGGCATTGGCATATCTAATGAGTTTTTGAACAGGGGTTCAGATTGTTGATATTTGCTTGGCAACTAGATCACATAATGGAGGTTTAATCAACTTGCAGGAGCTCTGCACTCTACTGTGTCAGAGGAGGAAAACTGCTCGTGAATCAGTATCTGAAGATGACTGCCTTCGTGCAATAAGTAAGCTAAAGGTACTAAACTGAAATATATTTATCTTGTGAGAAGTGCGAGTACCCTAAAGTACAAGAACCTTAAACTACTGTTTCTGCTCTCATTCCTTTCGGTTAGGGCTTGTTTGACCAGAAAGTGGAAGGGAAAGTTGGAAGTGCAAATCCAGTAGGGGAAGAAACTCTGGATTTTGAGTTCTAAGTTGTGTTTTGGTAAGCAAGAAATTTGTCCCATGGAAGTAGCCACTTTCTAAGTTTCTTTTCTAGGCAAAGTGGAAGAAATTTGTAGTGGGATGTTAACTTATTCCAGTTCCTTTATTGGAATGCAAAGTTGGCTAGGAAGTGTAGTGGGATACATGTTTAACTTACCACCACACTTAAAAACATATGTACGTTTCATTGCAAATACTTTTGCATAAGTGTTCCAGGGCCCAAAAGCTATTGTTCCATTGAGACACGGAAACATGATGTCCGTATCCATATCGTCTATATACCCGTGTCCATATTCGTATGACATAGGCAGTTAGTTTTGTACATATTTGAAAATGTCCGTATCTCGTATCCATATCGTGTCTGTATATTCGTGCAACATAGCCCCACAGGCAATGAACACCTACCAAGAAAAGCTTTTGATAAAAAAATGGAAAAAGAAGAAAGTAGAGCTCACACTGAAAAACATTGCTGAAAATAAATTCGACTAACAAGGATTGTTATGTGCCTCATTACCTCAGTTTGACATCATGGCATCAAATCAAAGTCATACTCATACCACATCTGTAGAAAGATAAAGCTGATATGTGATTATTTGGCTCAGTTGTACATCAAGACAACAAAGACACTGAAAGTAATAGATGACCAAATTGAGAAATTCAATGAAAATATCACTAGAGAAATTTCATCCTCATTGGTAAAAGTCACTCGAGCAATGGAAGCAGTGGGCATCCTTATTCAAAACTAACAGAGCAGACATCTAAGTCTTTTACCAATGAGGATGATATTTCTCTAGTGATACCTATCATCACTTCATTATTGCTTGGTCATGTAATACTACATCCAAACCCATATAATGAACATATTATGCCACCGTATTTACCATATCATCCATACTGCCTGCCTCATCATTTCCGAAATAAATAAATAATAATACTAATAAATAATAAATAATGCAAAGATTGTCAAAGTTGCAGTACAAATACATAAATTCTATCTAATTCACCCACTACAGATAGCAAAGATAAGGCCAGCACATTATTGCAGCTCATGCTTTATAGATACATTGAAGTAGAAGTGTCACGCTCAAGCATCAGAGATGTCAACTAAGTATCAAAGTTCTCAAAGCAAACCAAGTATCATAATTAACCAAAATTCTCAAAGCCAACCAAATGAACACTAGTGAATAGGAGTAAATAAAGCACCAAATAGCAACGTCCTAAATCCAAAGCAAAATATTGCAGTAAATCAAAGATAGATAAGAAATCATATGGCCTAAAATAGAGAGACCAACTAAGCAACCAATGAGCCAAACTAGACCAAATAGCCATAAAATAAAAAAGAGACCAACTAGTATAGTGCGATGACCAAAAATATATAAAATGATGAGAAAAGGAGAAAAAAGAGCAAGTATTTGATGCATAATGGGTTTTGCTATGGTGAAGATTTTCGGATCCTAAGGTATTCGCAAATTTGGGAACTCCTTGGATTTAGCGGCTATTACACTTTGTCGTTATTTTTCCTGTGCAATTGGTGGTTCCCCTGCTGCAAGTGACTTGTTCGCAAGTCCAAATCTTACCTTGATCGTATGGGAAACTAGCAATTCATCCATGATGTGTGGAAACATGCAGAAATTTGCTCCTCGTATGGATGAATTTGAAAGATTAGTGTGGTTAAGCCTGTATAATTACCAATATGTAAGACTTTAAAGTCTTACTCAATAGTGAGGTTTACTTTTGTTACTTTGGGAAAGGATTGCATATCCTACAAGGAAGAAAAACTTGGTGAACTGGTGTTCTTCTCATCAAGTTCTTTCAGAAATAGAAATAGTGATACTGGCAATGTTAAAGTGGCAATGATATCACTGCTGTAGATGGAGTGGCCATTATGATAACCTAGGAGGTTGAGGTGGCTGTGTTTGTGAAGAAGTTGACAAAGATGGTGTTTTAGTGATGACAAGGTAGTCAAAGGCGCAAGGTGCACTCGAGGCGCAAATGGTCCAAATCGCCTGAGGCGCAAGGCGCACTTAAGGCGCGCGCCCGAGCGACGCAAGGCGCAAATATATATATATATATATATATATATATATATATATATATATATATATATATATACACACATCGGATTTCTACATTGATAAACATGTGTGCTTCAAATTCTCCCATGTCTAGGTTGCAATCACTTTGAATTAAGTGAGTGAGAGAAAACAGTAAAAAACAAGTACATCAGTTCAAAAAAGTCTAAAAACAGTACAACAGTTAAAAAAATAGTCTAAACATGTTATTTTTTTCACAAGATTTTTAAGGCGCGCCTTAGCTATTCCAAGGCGCTCGGAAAAGGCGCACCTAGGCACGCCTTATGTGCGCCTTAAGTATAGCGTCCTGCCTGGAGTGTCCTGAGGCGCTGCCCCTGCGCCTAGGAGCAAGGCGCGCCTTAGGCGAGCCTAAGGCGCGCCTTTGACTACACTGAGTGATGATGTGAAGAATGATGGTGTTAACATGGTATTGGTGGTGTACTGAGGTGCCGAAGTTGCGGTCTTGATGGAAGATGTGATGGTTCCAAATCTTAATGAAGCAATGGGGATTAGGTTTGCCAATTAATGCTTTGACAATCTTGAACACATCATCATCAAAAGATTCTTGATCATCAAGTTTTTTTCCGAGCAAATATTTCCCCTTCAATAATGTCATTACAAGATTCCATTAAAAGTTAAAAGAAATGTGAAGAAATTGACAAAAAGGAGGGCAGAACCATGCTTTGCAGGCTCCAATAACAAACTTGATCTAATGTAGGCATCTTAAAGTAGCCATCTTAAAGTAAAGCGTAGAACAAAAGAAGAGACAGTTTAAGAAAGAGAAAAAGAGAAAATAATCTCGAGAACTAGGAAAAAATAAAAGGGAAAAGTTGGAACATCATATCAGAATGAATCAGAACATCTATATTTATAATTCCTAAACACCTATATTCTACCTAATATAATATTGTGATCTTGCAAATAACTACTAGAACGAAAAAAAGAAGGAATTGTAAAAGGAAGCAAGAGACTGTATAGTAAAACAATAAAATATCAAGATTTCTTTCACATTATCCTGCCTGCCTATATTTATATACTATAATAACTTCCAGGTATTAGGCAGTGGGTTTGAAGTGATCTCCGTTGGTAAAAAGAAGCTTGTTCGATCAGTGCCAACTGAGTTAAACAGAGACCACAATGAAATTCTTGAATTGGCCCAGGTTTGTTATCTGTCTTTCCTAAATCTTGTTACATACAAATCTGCCTTTCTCATGATATATATTATTGAGTTTAACAAGAGAAAGTATTCTTTTATATATTTGTTTCTCAACCTACATCTGTCAACTAGGAATCCAAGTGTAGAAAACTTTACAGTTACTTCAGTCGATGACTTTCTCATATCTATCATCAATGAATGACTGAAACAAACTGGAACACAGTGTAAGAAAAATATTTGTTGGTAATGCTTATTGGTAATGGTCAATATTATTATGGGATGGGAAGGGGAAGGATTTGAAAACTAGGCAGGAAGATTCTCAAGATTACAGATCAATATGATTTAAGCTCTCTACATCATATCATATGCAGAGTATTTGTGTTATTAGGAGGTTACTTTATAAGTGGTTGATAAGAGCTGGTGTTAATAATTGATTTCAAAAACTTTCTTGAAACATTTATAACTATGGTAATATAATTTTTGAAATGTTTGCAGTCCATCCTTCTGTATATCTACTTATTTAGTTATCTGTGCTGTAAATTCAACTGGATGAACTTGAAGCAAATATGTCTATGGATGAAAATGAAAGAAACCTTGTAGGGTAGAGACTGAAAAGATCCTGGTGATTATAAGGGATTTGAACTTGGTACTTTCAAACCATCCCTCCCCCTACCCCACCCCAGCCGCAACCCCAACCCAACCCAACCCAACAATCACACACACATAACAACTCTTGTCGGAAAAAGAAGCAAATTGAGTGAATGCGTCAAAATAACTATATATCTATACACACACATTCACACAACAATAAGAACAAAGCCTAATTTTGAGGTTGGCTGTTTGAATCATTTTCTTCCATTCAGCTCAATCAAGGGTCATGTCGTCTGTAACACTAACAAATACCATATTCTTTTTTAAAACTTCAATCCATGTTCACTTAAGCATACCTCTACTTCTAGCGGCTCATTTAAGTACTATCTTGAGCTATCCTATTTGCAGCCAATAGTTGGAGCATCTATTTGTCAATATTGGACGTGCCCAAACCACCTAAAATAATTTTCTCTCATCTTCTCCCAAATTGACGCCATCTCTAATGTTCCACGAATACACTAATTTCTAATCTTCTCTTTTAATGTATTTTAACTCATCCATCTAAACATTCTTATTTCAGCTATACTAACTTTTGGACATGTTTCTTGATTGACAAAAGATTGTCTTTGGTGATTTGGACATGTGCAACACATACTAATAAATGTTTTCTTAAGAAGTGATAATATATTAGTTAATGGAGCATCTAGGACGAGTGGTAGACCTAGATGGACATGATTCAATTTTAAAGAAAGATATGGTTCTTGTTAGTTTTATTGAAGTTATTAACAAAGTCGAAAGGAAGAGATGAATCCAACAACTGACCCCGAAAATTTGAGAAGTTTAGGATAAAAGCTTTGTTGTTGTTGTTGCTTGATTGCCTAACACTTTGACCTATAAAGTATAACTGGTCTTATAGCCGTTTATAGAACTTTTCTTTTTAACTTAAAGGATATCTTACGGTCGCAAAATAATGCAGAAGCGTCCCTTCATTTCAGCTATCATATTTTAATTCTATGCATGACATCCTCCGGATTCTCTCTATCATGATGAATAACTAATCCTAAATATCATAAATTATCATTCATATGCATCTCTTGTCCATCTATATGCACTCCTTCATTTCTCTTTTACTTGTGGTTGAAGTTACAATATACTATTTTTGGCCTACTAATTTTAAAACCTTTAAATTGTAAAAGTTTCTCTCCATACTTCTATTATAGTATCTAACCCTTCTCTACTCTCATCGACCAACACAGTATAACATACATATGAAATGGTAAGTCTACATCTACTACCCTTAAGCTCGGGTCTTCTTATTACATATCTTTCTGGACTATGTCGGGGTCTATTTTTTAGATGCCATTTGTTGCACCATTACTCAATTTGTTGCCCGGACGGATCCTCATTGCATATTTTGTTCGGGCTTGACCGTAAGCACAATGATCCTTTAGCCGGGCAGACCGCACCTCCATATTCAGCGGCTCTTAATCATCTGCTATCTGATTATATCATTTTATTCCCTCTTTAATATTTAAACGTATATCTCAGCCGGGGGATCGAACTTCCAATCCGTTTCCCCATGTTCTTATGTCTGTAAAACTTGACCACTTGAGCCAATGTCTTTTGACATATATATATTCAGAAAAATGAAAGAAATTGGGTGAATGCATTATTGAACTAAACTAGTATGCTGATTGACAAGCCAGTAACATAAGAGTTAGAGATAAAAAGTGACCAGGGATGCTCTTTAGGGCCTTAGGGCCTATTTGGTTCCGCTTTTTAGCGCATTTTTTTGCCTTTAAACAAGTTTCAGCAGAAATGGTGTTTGGTCAGACCGTTTCACAACTTCACATTTGGAATTTTTTTTCCAAATGTTCATGTTTAAACATAGTTTTGAAGAAGTGAGGAAAAACATGCGTTCTGAAAAAGGATTTATGCTCTCTGCACTGTTTGCGGGGCCCACCCCCCAACACTCTCTTTCTCTCTCCTCATCTGGAAAAATTGGGGAGCCTGGCTCCTTCCTCCCCCGCGAGCTCCACCGTCCAGAGCTCGTCCCGCCTCGCGAGCTCCACCGTCGAGGAAGCCGCCGCCGCCTCTGGGCGGTGCTCCTCCCTTTCCCCGACCTCGACCCAGATCTGGCGACGACGACGGTGGGGTGGTCGAGCTTGAGCTCGACGACGACGACGACCATGGCGAGCTCCTCGAAGGCCATGGAGACCTCGACCTCGCCAGTCTCGGCCAGGGAGAACTCGAACTCGACCTCGCCAGTAGAAGGCCAGGCTCGGCCACCTCGAGCTCGACGAGGGAGTCGAAGGCCAGGCTCGACCATGGAGACGACGGAGGCGGTTGAGTTCTTCATCGAAGTCGGTTGATTCGTCGTCGAAGGGGTCGAAGTCTAGACGACGACGACTCGACGGTGGTGGGGAGCTGCATAGCTGCATCTCAAGGTTAAGGTTTTTCTAGATGCCGTCGGGGAGCTGCTCGAGGACGGTGGTGGGGAGCTCGGACAAAGTTTGGGAGGACACGGGAAAACTCCGGACACAGGGACACTCCGGACACAGGGACACATGGGAACTTAAATTATTTTCTGAAAAAATAATTTAACCAAAAAAACTAATTTTCTGAATATTTTACCAAACATAATTTTTAAATTTGTTTTCCAAAAACCAATTTTCAGATAAAAGTAACCAAACGCAAACTCATTATTTTCTATACTCATAAAATAACTTTATAACTTACTTTCAGAAAGCTGTTTTCAGAATAAAATTTCAGAAAGCCTATCCAAACGGACCCTTACTGTCTTCCTCTTGACTTTACTGCTATTTTTTATTGTAGTTGTACAAGAGAAGGAGATGATATGGCTACAATAATTTCTATTCTAGGGGTGTTTGTTACTTCTCTCTTCTCTTCAATAAACCTATAGGGATGGCTGGCAGTTCCAAATCTAACAGATGCTCGACTAGCTTCCCCTTTAAGGTGTATCTGAATGGCAATTGAAGAATAGGACACTATTGTCCTAACCTATGGTTTGTAAACATGGTTTATATCCTATAAATTGCACCTCGCCAAAACACAATTGGATTTGTAGCGAATGTAGATCTAGAAAACTTTTGATTGGTATATGGTGAGATAATATTGCTTAGAGCCAGCCCATGTATGGTTGGCTCTGACTAGGCAATATTCATTGCCCATGCTTGCATTTGATCTTTCATATGTGGCACGTTGATTGAGAAGGTTATGGTAATTATATATTTGGAGTGGAAACCATAGTTATTAAAGGCACACTGAGGCACAAAAAGTGTAAAAGCGTGAGGCGCGAGGTGAAGACTTGAGCCTCATGAAGGCGAGGCACACATTTATTCAATTTTTCTAAAATAATATTTATAAATCAATATGACTATATGTAATAATATTGAAAGTGGACATGCCTTAGTTGTTATCAGGCATGAGTCATGACTATATATCATGTTATTTTTTCTTTTCTTTTTTCCTTCTGATCTATCGAGCATGAAAGCTTTTGATAGTTTAGGACTTTATTTTTCATTTTGATCTTTAGAGACTTTTCAGTTTCTAACAGATTAATTGTCATATCAAATGGTGGTCCCTACTTGTTGGAAAAAGAAATATATTGGTTAGTTAAAATATTTTAAAGGAAACACCAAGCAACATATGCTTGCGGCGAGCCTTAATTGGTCATATGAGGCTCACTAAAGCGCACGCCTCACACTTCGCTTAACATGTTCTGGGGCACCTCATCTGGAGGCTCGTGCGCCTCACGCCTGTGGCACGCCTTTGATAACTACAAATTGATAATAAAAACCCACAATTTGTGAATTGCTGCACAGTAGTTCCAGTAAATTGATACAAACAAAACACTGTGACCATTTCATTATTTGCTTCAGTCATTAAATCCGAGTAATTATAGAGATTACACATGTCATACTATCTTTTGACTATTTAGTTTCTAGAGTGAACTTGTGTTTTATTTATCTTTTGACTATTTAGTTTCTAGAGTGAACTTGTATTTTATTTTGAAGGTATGGTAGCCTAACTTAACTTAGATGGAGGTGGATAAGACCACACTTCCTCTAGATAAGGATGATAAGAAATCCATTGAATTAAACTATCATATCTTATAACAAAGGTGCGGCAATGAAAAGAAAACTAACAAATAAGAAAAAGAATCAACTCCCTATCTCGTACTCCTCACTAAATACTGCAAAAATCCTAAACCGTATAACTTTTCTCTCTGTCTCTATTTTCTCAAAAGAAGCACACACACACACACACATATATATATATATATATATATATATATATATATATATATATATATATATATATAGAGCCTATAAATGAAACACTAAAAGAGATCCTAGCCATTCAATCTCTCTTAAATAGCAAGAAACCAATCTTTGTCTATTTCAAACTTAGGTAAACCTAATCAATTTAAATAAGCTTGACTGCTTGAGCCAATCCTAAAATTCTCCATCTTGGCTCATGTTTATCCAATCCATAATCACCCAAATCCCCCCAACAAGAAACACATAAACCCCAATATATTGGTTAAATTACATATTTGTCATCCTGGTAGACCGAAAAAATAGGTAATGAATGTTTACTATCGTTCTCAACACTTCAAAACTTTCACTCTGATCACATTCCTTAGCAAATCAGATATTGAACTCCATGTCACTACTGTCGTCCCTCTCGACGGCACATTCTTCCAACATATTCATCAAACACCAAAGTAATGATAACCCAAAGCATTACCATAATTTGCAAACACAAAAATTACCAAATCTAGCAACTCCAAAATTTCCACCAACAAAATCATTTTCAGAAGCAAAAATTTCCATATTTACCATCAACAACAGAACGTACTCCATAATATCAACGTCTACAAAAGTAGAAAAACCAGCTCCATCTTCGACAAGACTTGGACATCTTTTCTTCTTTATCTTCTTCATTCACCTTTGTATAAATCTACTGTTGTCAGGGCCGTAAGACGATTGTGGTTACATTTTCCACCATCGCCTTTAAAACATTGTTTATTGTTGTCACATGATAAGCGCATTGAGTCTTGAACCGCACTCCGATACCAATTTGTTACGGCAAAGCTGCAACAATGAAAAGAAAATTAACAAAATAAAAAAAGAATAAACTTCCAAACCCGAAAACCAATAATCATTAACAAATAACAATCACGATCTCTCATAATTCCTACCAAACACACTCTAGAAAGCCAAACCCTATATCATTTCTGTCCCTCTTTCTTTTCTAAAAGAGGCACCTATATTTATAGCCTAAATTGAAACCCTAGAAAAAAATCCTGGCCATCCAATATTTCTTAAACGCTAAGAATCAATCCTAATCTATTTAAGAATAGATATGCATAATCCTTTTAAATACACTTGATCCAATTATAAAAATAACTATTTTGCGATTCGGAAATGCATGTTTCATGATCCAAGAACAAATGTTTATCTACATATAGAAATGAAGTGCGACCGAGCAAGCAGTATTGTATGTAGTACAATCAATCAAGCCTATTGCTGATTGTGCGATCATTGATTGGACGCATTTATCATCGAGATTGTGTGGGTGTAAAGTAACATGCGTTTAAGCTATCGAAAACATTGTACCCATCAGACTTTGTTGGAAAAACCAACACCAAGTCTCAAATTCAATAAGTCTCTTTGATCTTTTTAGGAGCAACGTCAAGAATTAATCATAATCTATTTAAGAATACATATGCATAATCCTTTTAAATACACTTGATCCAATTCTAACAATAACTATTTTGCGATTCGGAAATGCATGTTCCATGATCCAAGGACATGTTTTGGAACATCGGTAGAATTTGAAAAAGTACAAGAGCTTAAGAGCTTCTTTTGAAAAGACATTGTTCTTGGATTGTTTGGAAATTACAATCTTGTTTTAGTTTTTGAATTTTGAAAATGTTATATTATGATACTTGATTAACTTTGAATCTTAGATATACAGTATATATTAAATTACATATTTGTTTCTGAAAAATGTTCCATTTTCAGGATACGCTATTAAGTTCAAAACAAACATACCCCCAACTTATTACTAGGTCCCTCATGTAGTGCGTTCCACATTCTAGCTAACCATGATCTGTACACATTCCCGTAAAGGTTCGTGCATGTGTTTTCTCATAATCTTAGAGAGGAATTGAAGCATTTGTTGATGGGAATCACGCACACCAAATACTTTAAGATGTGTTTATAATGGAACAAAAGCGTCACGCCTCTTACTCTAGGATGCTTCTTACTCTAGGATGCAGAAGTCAACTTTTTTGTTGTTCAGATTAGCGACGTCAAGGTCACTTTTTCCATAACTTGTTGCTAGTTCTATAGTTTTGTCGAGTTTAACTATACATAGTGCCAATTCGATAATTTTATCAATCTTAACAACTTGAATGATCAAATTTTATTATTTCATCTTGTTTCGTGATGCAGATGTGAAATTATAATTGTAACCTATTTA
>JAYESA010000015.1:74553374-74615874 GCA_036927795.1 Iris macrosiphon | reverse complement strand
ATCAAATTATAATTCTATACATGACATCCTTCTCAATCTATTAGTCATGGTCATGATGAATAATTGATCCTAAATACCGAAAATTGTCACTCATAGGTATCTCTTGTCCATCTATATGTACTCCTCTCCCATTTTTCTTTACTTTTGGTTGAAGTTGCATTTCCAAATGCTTTATTTTCGTCCTACTAATTTTAAAACCCTTAGATTTCGAAGTTTCGCTCCACATTACTACTTTAGCATCTAACTCTTCTCTATACTCATCAACAAACACAATATCGTCTTCAAACATTATACACCACCATACACTATAAAACCTTCTCAGAGAGATGCCTGGCAATGTCATCCATATTTACTGCAAAAAGTTAATGACTTATTGTTGATCCTTGATGTACACAAGGGGTTAGTATCAAGTTGACAGTCAGTCGTGAAAAACTTTGTCAATTCTTTTGTGGAGCTTTTTTATGCTCTATAGCCGACACCATTCATTGGAGAAGTTTTTGGATTATATATGTGTATTCATGTCCATACCTGTTCCATATCGCCACTTTGACAGAGATGTATGAACTATGAACTCCCAACTTTGTCTTCATATGCTTGATCAAGGGGACCAGTTGGCATTCTCTCTTTTATCTGTTAGTACAAAACTACAGATCCTTAAACAGATCTTTTGTTTTCCTCTTGTATCTGTTAGTTTTGGAGTTCTATTAATTGGGTACATGAATACTCTCTCCGACTGCTAATGGTTCCTTGCTTTGCCACGATTTCTGTTTGGTATTCTAACTCTATTCTGAGCTGTTCCATAGCTTAGTGATTAAATTGTTGAGGCTCCTGCTGTGAACACGTCTTTATGAGTTATACTTTGTAAAGATCTGTTTAGATCATATAGGCTGGACAGCAACATTGTAAGACATTTTAGGTCTACATGAATTCTGCACTTGGTGGATCAGTCTTGGACCTTCTTACAAACTAATAAACGTGAATTTTACGCTTGGTACATCTGTTCAGACCTTGGTAAAGATTTTGCTACTTATGCAGGCCCGAGGATATGTGATGGTGGAAGAAGTTGAGAAAAGGCTTTCTTGGTCATCTGGTCGTGCCATTGATGCCCTGGATACTCTGTTAAAGGTAACTTCGTCTTTCCTTTGTGCATAATTCTACGATTTTCTCCTCTCTGAACTCCTATGCATGACGGTGTTGTACAATAAGGTTCGGATAATGACCTCCCTGTAAAGGGGATTAAGGCAATGGTTGTTTACATGGTTGACCCTTCCCACTCCCTCCTAGACATTAGGATGCCTCTAGTTAAGCCCCATGTTTCAAATTTAGTTTGATGATCCATAATATTTGATATTTGCAGGAGGGTCTGGCTATGATTGATGATGGCCACAAAGATGGAAAGCGCCGTTATTGGTTTCCGTGTGTAGCTTCTATTTCTTCTGCTACAGGAGTTTAAGGGTTTGAAGGCATGATAGTTATGATTCAGTTCCGGCCATCAGTCTGCTGGTGGCTGTGATGGTGTTCATGTTGGTGCTAATCGATATGCAAATAGTGCAGTTGAGGTCTTAGAGATCCTTAGCTAGCATCTCAGGGCTGAGATTGTGAGAGAGCCTGTGTACTAGTCAATTTGGCAAAATTGTTATATTTTCTTGGGTACAGGATAAAAGGTGCAAAACGTTCTCTTCATTGTATATTTGAACAGTGAAGTATAATTTATTATACAGCACAACATTTTAGTATATGAAAGTGAAGATATGTATGTATGCAAATGTAATGCGTGTAAAGCTATCTAATTATGCAGGTCTTCAATTCTGATTGCATCCATCATGGTTTTTTAGTAAGGTAGAAAGAAGTGTCCAGATGGGATAGTTTGCTGGGGTCGGCAAGAATCATTTTTTTTGGGAACGTATCGTGGCAATTTGGTAAACATGAATTGGATTTTTTTAGCAATGTACCGAATGTATTGTCAGATATTCAATATGATATATTACAAGATCTATTTCCTTGATTTTTTTGGCAAAATGTTCAAAATGAACCTGACAAATTTCTGTGTTAGATCTCTTGTACTCAGTAAAAAGGTGGCTCACTACACGTAGCATGTACTGTGCGTTTACTCACCATGTGGCTGGGATAACCATTTGGTTTGGTTATCTTCCTCTTCGAAATTAAGAATTTTTGTAGCTTCAGATTTTTACCCACTACTTCCATTCTCTCTTTTTCCATGTCTCCTTATTGGCCTACCATGCTGCGAGCATGGTGGCTACATAGAAATGATTGTACATGCGAATTGAAAAAGGAAGGTGTGTGTGAGAATTGAACCTTAAAGACCTACGAGACCTGAAAGCTCTCTTCTAGAACTTGAAAATTTAGGCCTCTTACATTTATGTAGATGCAAAAAAAAATAAAAATAAAAATAAAAATAAAATTATCAGTATGCATTCAGGGAAGTGGTGCGAAGTGAATTATTTTTCGTTTGAGTGTTTCGAAGAAGTGTAGGTTAGAAGTGTAAAATTCTGAAATTTGGTGTTTGATTGGTTGTTAAAGTAAAAAAGTGTAAATTTTTGTTGAAGTGATATGAATAGTAAGCTTTTCTTTTATTAAAGTAGAGAGAAAATGATCCTTCAACCAAACGCGCAAAGTGAAAATGAGATTTTTTCACTTTCACGTTTGGAAGAAAAAAATTTCAATATCAAAATTCTAATTTTGTTAATGTCAAATCACGGTAAATTTTGTTTGTAAATCTTTCAAACAAACATGTAAAATAGTCCAAAATTTAAATTTTGATCATTTTTTTATTCCAAATCTGCGAACCAAATAGTTTCTGGACAACACCCAAAAAAATATTGGTTGTTTCAAGATACCTAATATACATGATATGATTGCAAATATTGAATGTTCTTTTATGCTCAGAGGATTAAAGTTAACCTTAGCCATCATCATTGCCCGTCCCCAAGATACCAACAACTTTTCTCATTTGGCTCAAAAGATTAACGAACCAATTCATTGTTGCCAAATATTTGATTTTAGTTTCAGAGAATTAACAAACAAGTCCATCATTGACTAAAACATTGCTAAACTTGGCCACTTCCAATTCCATATCATATTTCTATTCAAAGCCAATTCCACCAACATATTTTACTGCTAAATCTCATTTAGGAGCTATTTGGTATACGAATTTTATTTTTATTTTTATTTTTGGATAAATTTAATGTGTAAAACTTATTCTCAAGTTTGGTTTGACTTATAAAAATTTATTTCTAGAAATTGTGAATGCTAGAATAAATAATTTACCTACAAAATATAGACATCCTATTCAGGTGGGTATAATTTTTTGTTCGGGTATTCTTTTTCTATACACTTTTTATAATTTTTTTTTTATAATTTTGATTTGTTTTTAATAATTATTTTTTCATTTTTGTTGGTTTATTTTCCCTTTTTTCGTTTCTTTTAAATTATTTTCATTTAAAATAAAAACTTTTTTTTAAGTTTTTTTTTTTCACTCTTTATCCTTTTTTGTTCTTTTATCTTTTATTCTTTAGTTTTGAGATTTTTTTGGTTTTGGTTTTTTTGGTTTTTTATATTTTTTGGCTTTTTCCATTTCTTATAAACTTTTTTCGTTTCAATTTTTTTTTATCTATAGTTTTATAAAAAAAAATCCCTTCCTTAAAAGACTCAATTTTGTTTTTTCATTTTCCACATTTTCATTTTTTCAACTTTAATATCTTTGGTTGTTACAAGCAACAACTTTTAGGGGTGGTGCTATGCCTACAACCTTATGATTACAACCTTCTTACAACCGTCATGTGGCGTCCACGTGGCAACCGTCCATTGGAGGAGGGGAAAGAGGTGGGACCAGGTGGCTGTCCGGATGGTCGTCACGTGGCTGAAATGCCACATGACAGTCGTTCATTGGGGAATAGGTGGGGCTGGAGGTGACCCACATAGAAGGGGGTGAGAGGATTGTAAGCATTTGGTAGTAAACTTAGCATTATTGAATTTTTAGTGCTAAAATTCTCAATGAAGTATTGTGTCATAACCTATATTATCTTTTATATTGTTTGGTTAAAATCATTTGCTATTATATATATATATATATATATATATATATATATATATATATATATATATATTTCTTTTCTTTGCAATTCAGCCATCAAAAAAAAAATTTGTCTAAATGCATAAATTTAGTATTTTGCAATGAAAATCCTAAGGAATTATTGCAATTGTAATATTTTTCTTTCCACCTAATATAATAGGTGTCATATGCTTGGAAGAGAAGGGGTGGCTCATCTTTAAAACATAATGATGAAGTTGTAGGTTTATTGGAAATATGGGTTTGAATTTGGTATTTGGAGAAAGGGGAGAAGGTGGGGAGTCCGGTCATCATCTCCTCACTCTCTTCCTCTCCGTCTCTCTCCCTCACTCCCTTCCTTTCCATCATCTCCTCACTCTCCTCATCCTCTCACTGCTGCTGCTGCTGCTGCTGCTGCCGCTGCTTCCTCTGCTACTGCTGCAGCTACTGCCGGCTGCCGCTGACTACTGACGCGCCACCTGTCGCGCCCCCGTCGGTCGTCACCCCGGTCGACCTCCTTTCCCTAGTGTCCCTCTACTTCTCATTCTAAATTTAGGTTATATATTTTTCATTTCTAATTTTTTTTTTCAATTGATTTCAATTTAGAGCCTATACTAAGATCCTAAGTATATGTGTGTATTATTCTGAAACTTTAGGGAATAATTTGAAATGGGTTAAGGAAGAATCAAGAATTTCTTCCAAATCGAAGTACTCAAAGCTAGGCAAGCCCTCTCATTTTCCTTTCTTAAATCAATTTTTTTTGTTCCCTTGGAATAATCAATTATGGAAATCTCAAATTAGAATTTGTGTTCAAAATTAAGAATAACGTTTAAATCTGAATATATATATATATATATATATATATATATATATATATATATATATATATATATATATATATATATATATATTTGGCTTGTAATTCATGATGAAGACACAATAAGTAGTATGACGAGTGGATATTTATGATTTAGTTTCAAGGGATATTCTGCTTATGAATGTGATAAAGTCAATGGACTCCGGTAAGACATAATAATAAATAAAAGGAAGATTTTAGGAGGGTTACATGAAAATACTTGAGTTGGTTTTCGAATTTTAAGAAGATTGTATTAGGCTCCAATTTTGGTATAGATGAGAAATTTATCCTGGTTATTCAAGTAACATTATTTTGAGATGAAAGGACCTTATATGACAATTGAAATGATAACTAGAGTTTAGTATCTTTAAATTCGAACGACGAATAAGTTGTACAAAATAGATTTGGATATTAAAAATTATGGGTATTATTAGTTGTTACCATTATTAAAAGCCTAATGTTAGTAAAAGGCACCAGATTGAGTATATATATATATATATAAGGATTTCAATCTTTCCGGAAGTACCAATTCTACTATAGGAGATGGTTCCATGTCTTATGATGATCAATTTCTTACAAATGTAAAAGAAAAGACTACCTTGACTTTATGCAATTTTTCATGATGCTTGTATTACTAATTAATTTTTTTGATTTTTCTAGCAAACAAAGCATTTGCTAAATAGCAAGGGTAAGTAAGATTCGGTAAAAAAAATTTATTCTTGAACTTTATCTATATTACCTACGTGTGCTACCGGTGTTGAGAGTTGCTCCACCGAAGGGATCGGCGAGCCCGAAAATTCTACGGAGGGTTGCTCAAGGTCTTTATTTTTTTTTAATTGTGAAATTTTGGAGTCCAAAATATAAAGGAGACTGCCGAAATTCAAGAATTTTTAGAGATAGTCGTTTCAGAAAAAAATTCGAATAATCAGTTGTTCTCTAATATAATTTTTATTATTATTTAGGATTAAACCCTAAAAATTCTTAGGTTACGAATTTATCTAAATTTAGGACACGTAGGACACTTATCCACATGCACGAAAGAGCAACAAAATTATCATTGTTATATATATATATTCCAAGGTGAGGAATATGATTTCCATATTTTCGGAAATCTTTCTACCATTTAGAATAGTACCGTTGAGCGTGATACACCGAGTACACAAAAACAAAATTTTATTGGATATTTGACGTTTCCGCGAAAGACGAAACAATTTATTAAAATATGAAATTCTCACAAATGTGTAATATCTAACACACAAACCGAGAATGCAAAACAGGATTTTCTTTAATTCAACTTAATTTGATTGTTAGATTAGAAATGGATGTAATTTCTGTAGATTGTATTGGGATGGGAGAGAACATTTGGATCACCCCATCGAACTCTCAGCAATATTTATTTTAAAAACTGATCAGTAGTTTCCGGCATACGCATGGCCATACGATGACCGCAGTGAGGCTTAGCTCACTTATTTTTCGTTGGATCCGAATTTTGAAAGAGATCGAATTCGACAATTGTATATGTCCAATGTTTGACCTATGTTCCGAATTCTTGGAAAAGTTCAGATATTCGACAATTGATTTTATTATCGCATGATCCAAATTTTCTAAAATAAAGAATAATTCGACAATTATTATATCATGTGCTTATCGCATTTTTATGTGATTTAATATTAATGTTGTTGACACAATGCTGTCAAAATACCTGTGGGGATTGAAATTTAAGCACCATCTGCCAGGAAATTGCCTGATCCTTGGTAAATAGGATTATTGCCGGCACAATAGGTGTTGACGGTGGTCCAAAAACGTTCTAAAAAATTTGCATATGCATATAGGAATAATTGTACTATGAGTTGGGGTTGTGACTGGACACTTTATAGCATAGGATTAATTAGAGTTATAAAGCTCATATTTCAAGTTTACACTATAAATTTCTTTAGAAAAATATCCTTTCTCAAAATTTCTTTATTGTTATTCATTCATTAACCTTTCTTGCGACATCATCTTTATTTTATCTTTATGTCCGTCTTTGACATAAGGGCTTGCTAGTCATTCTGACGACCTAGTTTTTGTTCACTAGGAACTGATAAAAATGAAGAAGAAGCACTACCACTTTTTAGCGTCGACGAGGTCGATAGATAATGAAAGACGACTTTGGGGATAAATCAGTCCAAGAACTTTTGTGACTAAATATGTAAATTAAACTTTTTTGAGAAATGACGTGATGATGTAAATATTGAAATGTATAAATATGGATGTTTTAGAATGTAATCTTATTGTCCTGTACTTATCCTAGAAAATACAGGTGACAATCGCGAGTATGATACCGATAGCATTATACGGATGAGTAGCCTGGAGATGTATTATTGTACCTGGATTTATGTATTATGGGAAGCAGAGCGTGACACGTCTTTTAGTGATGGCCCATGCAGGTCCTAGCTGTCTTCTAGCGGTCTAAGTTTTTAGAACCAAACCTATAGGAATCATATACAAATAAATTTACGGATTCCAAAGAGGGTTAAAAATTTTGATTGTGGAAGACAAGATATTTGAATTCGAACCTTAGGATGAAGATATAGGATAATATTGAAGATCGAAAGAGGAAATAAATGGGATGATATTGCTATGAGGATTTTTTTTTATTTAAAGATTATTTTTAGTATTTATGATTACTATATTCTATTTCCAGCCTATTGACTCTAGAATTTGTTCTAAGTGTAGATTATGGAGCGCTTTATACCATGTATAATTTGGGACGGTAGCAAACGTACCTTATACTGGTACGAACAATACGCAAGAGAAGAGTGGTCGGACGACTACAATCTTCCCGTCCGTTTGGTATACTTTGAAATTCAAAGACCAATAGTCAGGGATGTTAAGGATGGAGCAGAAGTATATCATGAAATTAAAGTATATTGCATGTTTTTCCTGAAAGGATGAGACACATTCTCCTACCCAAAGATAGAAGGGTATGAGGGGACGCTAGACGAATGGAGAAAACTAAATCCCTATGCTAAAATCCTCAAGGAGGAGGAGGTGTATTTAAAAAGGGGGTAACTTTGTTGTAAATATGAGAGTTTTTGTCTGCTATGCCTTATTTTATAAAACGGCAGGTGTAAATATAAGTCAGAAGGGATAGAAGTGTAAGGGTGTAAGATAGTATGTAAGATAGTCTGTACTCTCTGAAGCATATTTGTATCACCTTTTGATAATATTGAATGAAATATGCTTGTCCTTTATCTGATTTTGCAGTTAATCTTAGTTTTGCAATTTCAAATTCGTATAACAAACTCTTTATACTAATATAGCATATCATAGTGTTTACTTTATACATCTACTAAAATAGATCGTATTTTGGAAATATCCAGGAAATGACTACTTTACCTTCCCGCAAATTGTCACAATCAGAATCTTCAGAACCTCGGACAATGGATGTATTTGAGGTATTCCAAATGGTCCTAGAAATTAATACGCAGCAAGTTCAACTTGCACAATCTACCTCTGCAAAAATATTGGAGCGCTTAGAGGTTGCGCCAGCACCTAGAACATGAACGATTATGGACTTCAGGAAACTCAATCCTCCTGATTTCTTTGGAACAGAAAATCCTTTGGATGCTGGACAGTGGTTAAAAACTACTGAAGGACTATTGAAGGGAGCTAAAATAGCAGCAGAGGACATGGTACCACTAATAATATTACAACTGAAGGATGTAACAGAGAATTGGTGGAGCTCGCATCACCCGGAAGATTCTAACGACATGGTATCTTGGGATGAGTTTAAAAAGAAGTTTGAGGAGAGATTCTTTCCTGAAACGACAAGAATGGAACTGAAAAGACGATTTACCTACCTGAAGCAAAATAAGAGTTCTGTAGATGAGCATGCAGCAGAATTCACAAGATTAAGTAGGTTTACTCCAAGCATGGTAAACACTGAGAAGGCAAGAATAGCTCGATTCCATAAAGGACTGGATAGTAGATTGAAGGCATGCGTAACATCATACCACTGTCAAACTTATGCTGAAGTAGTAGAAGCGGCCAGGGATCATGAAAGAATATATAACAAGAAATCTGGTTCAAAAGTAGGAGGACATAAGAGGAATTGGGAAACTAGTTCATCTTAAACAAGAAATCACGGACACGGGCAAATCAAATTTGCACAAACTGAACAAGGTAGACACCGAATAAATTGTACCTATTATGGAAAACTGGAACATTCAAAGAACACATGTAGGAAGTTTCATGGACTGTGTCTTAGGTGTGGATCGTCTGCACATCAAGCTCTACAATGTCCTCGACAAACCACAGAAAGACCCGAAAATCAGAGCATTCCACAAGAACCAAGGTTTGCAAACCGAGGATTTAGGCCGAGGCCAATGTTACAAACAAATGGACCTAGACCTATGGCATTAACCGCACCTCCAGTACCTCCCGTACAAACTCGAGTAACCTCAGAATTTCAACAAAGACCACCACTTGCCCCCACAGGTCCACCAGTTTAATCAGGCACAGAAAGCAAATCAGAATAAAAACAAGAGGAGGAAGAAGCAAGGACAAACTTTTATGATGGATGTCAGGGAAGAAGAGTTGGCTGGAGACGTGGTGACAGGTACCATACTTGTATCATCTAGTCCTGAATCAGTACTATTTGATTCTGGAGCAACTCACTCCTTTATATCTGCATCTTTTGCATCAATACATGATATTATGACACAGCCTTTAGTTAAAAATTTGAATTTTTTTACTAGTAATAGTGTTATGGAAGTTAGTAGAATATGTAAAGAATGTCAAATTAAGATGGGGGAAGAAAGTTTTTATGTAAGATTACTAGTTTTTTCTATGAATAATTACGATGTAGTACTAGGAATGGATTGGTTAAACTCAACCTCGACAGTTATAAATTGTAAACAAGAGTTTCATTTCAACTACCAGACAAGGATATACGTGAATTTGTTAAAGATCATAAGGAGTTGGATAAAAAGGAATTAGAAAATTTTAAATTACCTTCAAGAAGAAAATTTTAACAGCAGAAAACTGAAGAATGGCCAAGAATAGTTGATGAGTTTAAAGATGTTTTTCCTGATGAAATACCTGGAATACCACCTGATGGAGCTGTTGAATTTAGTATTGATCTAATTCCTGGATGTCACCCTCACTTTTTCAGCTAATGTTAGTTTGGTAATTTGGCATGGGTATTTAATTTTAGAAATATAATATTGAATATTGTGTGATGATTGTATATTTTATTTAATTAAGATAAGCTATGATTATTATGACTAGTATTAATTAGTCATTAGAGACGTGTTAATTAGTTAGTTAGAGAGACTAGACAATAATTAGACTTGTCACATATGGGCCTATTTAGATTTGTCATGACAAATAGTGAGCCCAACTTGGACCCAAGCCCAATTAGTCATTCCACTAATTAAATTAAGAATGATTAGTGTAATTACAATTAGTTAGAGACTTTCAATTATATCCATCCTTAATTATTCCTCATAATGCAACATGTAAGGGCAACTTGGACTTTTGACATTTCTTGGGGAAGGGGGAAGAGGCCGACCACATAAGAGGGGGGTACTTCTCTCTCTCTCCCTCTCTCTCTCCTAATTTGCATTTTAATTTGCTTTCAAATTCTAGATCCCCAATTTTTTAATTTTCCTCCATTGAATTTCTACACAATTCACCACCAATTCTTTCTCAAATTTACCACTCTTGGAGCCTTGGAGCTTGGAGAAGCAAAGAGCACAAGGAGGAGAAGCTTTGGAGCTAGAGATCGTGTCCAATTATATTTTCATTGGGAATCCATCTCCCAATTGGTAATTTCTAAATTTTTCTCTCATTATGGCTTCTTAATCATGCAATTGACCATTAGGAATGACCACATGGCATATGATTACATATAGGAACAAGTTCTAGGCTATTTGGCTTTGTATTGTGAGTTCTATGTGATGTTTTGTGTGCATGTGGGGGGAATTACGAATTTGACACATCAATTGTGTGTCATGAGGCCAATGGGTCATGGGACTAGGTACGTGTCCACAAATGAATACGTATAGGCCGTATCACGGTATTTTGTGATACGGTGTGATACGGGGCCAACTTTGGGTGATTTATATGAATTCTCTTCATTGTATATTGTAATAACTTCTAATAGTTGTATATATATATATATATATATATATATGACTTGTGGGAATGATCAATTATGGATAATGGAGAGTTTGGCATATCAATGAGTTCAGTACACTACCAGAAAAAGTCAAATTAGCGACGTCTAAAAACGTCGCTAAATAACCAAAAAACGTCGCTAAGTTGGTTTAGCGACGTAATTAGCGATATTTTAAAGAAGTCGAAAAAACCAAGTTGTTGAAACAAAAAATGTCGCTAAGTTGGTTTAGCGACGTAATTAGCGACGTTTTAAAGCAGTCGGAAAAAACCAAGTTGTTGAAACAAAAAACGTCGCTAAACGTCGCTATGCCGACGTTTTTAGCGACTTCAATGTGTCGCTAAATTTAGCGACGTTTAGCGACGCCGCGTCACTAAATAGCGACATTTATTAAAGTCGCTAAACGTCGCTAATTAGCGACTTATATAGCGACGTTACACCGACGTCTTTAATGACCTGACAATACTGCCATGTCAGCAGTTTGCGACGTACAGTGACGATTTTAGCGACTAGTAACATCATCGCTAATTAGCGACGTATTTTGCGACGTAAATGAACGTCGCTAAACGTCGCTAAACGTCGCTAATTTCAAAAAAAAATTACTGAATTGTATTTCTGGGTTTACCAACCCCCTTGGGTTCATTATCAGGTATATGTTGATAGTAGAAATAGTTGAATAAAGAACACAGTAGCAGCACCAAGGGGAAAAATTCTAGTGCACTGGGTAAATACAGGCAAAGTATCAGTCATCAGTTATAAACCAAAATATGAATAATATAATAAAATTTGAAGAAAAGAAAGCATCCAACAAATCTCATCGTAAACGTAAAGAATATGGCAAATTTATATCCATACAATTGCATCCTAAATAAAAAAAAATATAGATACCCAGTAACTAAGTATACTACTGCGGATCTGCAGGAGGCTGACCACCGGCGTGCTTGAAGGATAAGAACTGCTCATACTCGTCCTGTGGAATCGACACCGATGTCGATGGAGAAGGCAGTGACGTCGGTGGAGTCTGTGTCGATGTAGGCGCACCAGGAGGCCGTGCCCGCTCCAAGTCTGCGAGTCGCTGGTTGTAAGAATCCATGGTAGATAACAGCATCGTACTGCTATGAACCATTGAATCCTGCATCATCGTCAGCCTCTCGCCCATTGATAGCTGTGACGCCTGCAGCTCCATGGTGTTGCGGTCATTGGAGGCTCTAATATCATTTGTCAAATCCTGGAGCTCCGTCATGCTGCGATCGAGCATATCGAATCGTGCGATGAGCATCGGATCGTCCGCCTGCGGCTGGGACCGGGGCTGCTCCTCCATCCTTCGCAGCAACTCATCATGGAGAGACGCAATCTGACGGTCAACGGCCTCCTGGACGGCCTCCTGGACTCTGGCCGACGACTGCGAGGGCTGCGACTGTGAGGGCTGTGTGGAATGTGCAGCTGTCGGGGAGGCCCTAGATGACTGCGTCGCAACCAGGGCGCCATAGGAGCCCGTACCGTGGTACGTACCCCTCTGGAGACCACCAGCTGCGGTCACCCACAGGTCGTCCGTCGACGGAGCTGGAGCGGGCTGCGACGAAGTACCAGCCTCTCCAGGTGTAGATGCACTAGTAGTCGCCCGCTCACGCAACCTAAGATACTCGGCCTAGAAAGGTTTGGAAACTCGATAATTGCCTAAGTTATATTAAAATTAACACAAAGTAAAGTAATACTTACATAGGTCTGCGAGACCCTCTCATCAATGAGATTTCCGTCCTTGCGATGTGTGGCCAAGAATACGGTCACCATGTTTGCATCCTCACCCCTCTGTACCTGTTAAAAATATATTATTTATTACTAAACTTAAACATTTTTTCCAAGTACCATTTTATGGTACTTACATTAAAATAATATATTTTAAAAGAAAAAACATACCAAACGACGGAAATGTTCCGTCATCGGAATCGAGCCACCACACCACTTGGCAGCATTCCGCCTAGCCGCCTTGGCCTTCTTAGACCTTTCCTTGTAGCTCAGATCGTCGAATCTAGCCCTCATCGCAGTCCACTGCTCAGGTGTGATCCAACCTTGGATCGGTTTTCCAGCACGATTACGAGCCTTCTGGCCATCCAGAGCATCTCGGATAAGCTTGGCGGCAACGGTAGGAAAGAGCCGCTCGATCAACTCGGCCCGGTGCGGAGGATAAAAATACGTTTGCTACAATAAATAATTTAGTAAGTGAGCATCACGGATAAGTTATATAATATGCATAAATTAGAGGATTTATTTAATATACTTTTACCTGGAAGTGCGCAAACCAGAATGCCTTCCTCTCCTCCGGAGCCTCAGAGTAGTTGATCCAAGGGCCACCGTAGTTGTTCCTCAGAAAATTGGCTCAAGCGTCTCTGAACCGACGATGGACGATATCTATACAGAGATAATAATTTAGAATACTGAAAAAGTCAATATACGATGAATAAAGAAATACACGATATATATTATACTAAACCATATAATTGACTTACTTTGTACCGTCGGCCTAAATCTCTGTCCTCGTCTCCTCCGGAGGTGCGCATGGAGGATCTTGCTGATGCTGGGACAACGTGGGCACGACCTCCTCGACATGCTCATCTGTTCCCATGGTTCCGTCAGCAGGAGGAACGCTGGACGAGGGTGTACTATCACGCCTGGAACTACTCGTCCCAACAGTCGGAGATGTGAGTGATCGATATACTGGAGTACTGGGCGACGATGATCCGGAACCCACAGTAGGCAGTACCGGAGGAGCACTCTGTCTACCTCGGGACCTGTCGAATCCTCCGTGTCGTCCTGTCATATCTGATAACAACATATAATGAATATAGAGAAACACAAATATATAGTACATTCTACAGTCGAAATGTGATGCATATCTCAAAGCATTCTACAGTCAAAATATAATACATATATTCGTTAATGGAATATATTTTACAGTCAAAATATAGTTACATTCTACTTCATCAAGTTTCTAACCTTGATCTACATTCTACAGTCAAAATATAGTTACATTCTACATGCAATATATTTTATTTTCAATCATCTTCAGAAAATTTATCTTGTTCGCTTTCCTCGTCCTCCTCTTCCTCTTCCTCGTCTTCACTTTCATCTACTTCGTCTTCCTCTTCGAATAATTCTACATCTTCTACATTATTACTCGTGTAATGAGTAACTTTCGTTGAGTCCACATCTACAATATTTGTTACAAGAGGTAGATCGTCCTCCTGATAAGCTATTTCGTCAATGTCAAAGGTATTTCTAGCTTTAGTCTTTCATACTGCCCACCAATCCGACCTCGCTGTCCCCCGTCTAGGATAAGTTGTGAAGTACACGAGCTGAGCCTGACTTGATAGGACAAATGGTTCGTAGCCTTGATATCTACGCTTATAGTTTATATCCACAAGGCCATGCTTGTCAATTTTCCAACCTTGATCTTGAATCGGATCGAACCATTCACACCTGAATAGCACGATATTAGCAGGTTCTGTGCCATAATTATATGTCAACTCCACAATCTCTCGTAAGATGCCAAAAAAATCATTGCCCGGATTGACGTCTTTGTAGTTCGAAGATTTGATACACAAACAACTATTTTTCGTGGAATCAAGATCCAGAAAGCTGTCTCTGATAGGAGCATTTGTTGACTTGAAACTGAACCCATTCACACAGAAACTTGGCCATATTTTTACGGCAGTAATTGGTCCCTTGGCTAGAGTTCTAATAGATTCAGTCTCGGGTGTTATTAGACGATCGACCTAAATACCAAAGTAGCGATAGTAAGTTATTTGTTTTGCAAGTGCAGAAATAAAAAGTAATTACCAAGCATCTTATAATGCGCTCAACCAAGAAGAAAAATGGCATCTCATATCTTGTTCTACTTCTTCGTCTGTTATGTAGGGTCTAACCGACCTCAACTCATCATTATATGTGCTAAAAAATAATGAAGCAACTGCTGATTAGTAGCATAATAGTATCTTATACTATTACATTGAGATGATGTAAACGTGGACGTATTAATTACTTACCCCTCTAGATTCTCCACTTCATCCTCGTCGCAATTGAGTAATATATACAATTGAGCAGCCCTTAGCTCATCGTCATTCAAATATCTCTTCTTCATTTTTCCCGAAGGCTTTCCGGACGCATTGAATACTTTGAATACTTTGAGTATTGAATCATTAGATTCCTGATATGCGTCGTCGTTTCTCGGAGCTTTCGTCCTATTAGTAGCAATATGCGGTTTGAAATACGTCGAGCAAAAGTTTATAATCTCCTCGAGAACATAAGCTTCACAAATAGAGACCTCAACCCGTGCCTTATTTTTCACCTTTCTCTTTAGGTGATTCAGATGCCGCTCGAAGGGGTACATCCACCGATAACCGACAGGACCACCAACACGTGCCTCATAGGAAAGATGAATTGGCAAATGTTCCATAGAGTCTGTCACGCCCCAATCTCCCGCAAGCTCGAAAGTCCCTGCTGAACGTGAATCACTACGTTGCAGCTCTCCCGCGGGACAATCGTTTTCATCGGGGCGTGATGCCGTACGAGCCTGGAGTTGCGCTCGTACAAGCGATGTTGTTAAACACCAAAGTTATCATCGAAACAACCAAGTTACAGTGGAAGCCATTTTGTGTACCAAGCAAACATCAGAGTAATACGCAGCGAAGCTCACGATAGGGTCCAAATGAAATGCCCCAAAGGCAATGCCACAAAGGCGTTGCCACGGAGACGATAAAATGCTCTTGCTCTTTCTCTAGCCCACAAAGGTACTTACAGTTCATACATCTTGTCCCGTATATCCAAGCAGCGCCACTACGCCTGTGTACCTGAAATATTGCCCACAAACGTGGGTCAGTACACAACCGTACTGGTGAGCGGGGTAACCCACTCGTCTAAGCCGACACTAAGTAAAATAGTGAATGCAACCAGTTATATGGTGATCTTTCTAGTTGAATCCTAGATTCGTTTCATGGCATATGAATGACATGTTAAGGAAAGCTGTAAAGCAGTTTAAGCATGCAAACATTCAATCTCAAACCAAACGACAAGCATTTATGTAACCGACCCGTCTTACTCAATGCCATCGCTTGCACGATAACATATCGAACCATCAGTCTCGCCTCAATATCCATCCTCAACCAAAGTTTATATATTCCAATCTCAAGTGCACACTCTTGCCGAGGTAAGGTGGCCGCGCCTACACGAAAGCCAAACCAACAAAAGAAAAGCAAGCCATCTCTTAAGCTATATGAAGTCACTGGCCAAGCCATAAGGGACTTTGATCGGACTGATCAAATGCGGTTCTATTCTAAACAGCGCTAAGTAGCTAACCCACCTGGATCGCATCCAACCGCTGGCACCGAGCCCAAGACGCGTTACCCAGTTGTCTCCTCCATGGCCGAACGGTCCCGGTGCCCCGGAGCTCCCGTTCGAGGAGACCAAACCCTGTGCAATACAGGTTGTCCGTGACATACAGACACCAAGTAGGTGTGACGAGAGGATCGAACATTCTCGCCCCACCAAGCGATCCTAGACTCGTTTAACCGATATCCAACCAAAATATCCATAACCATTCTTCCAACATATCCAACCAAGGAATCCAAATCTCGACCTCAACGTATAGCCCAAGGCACCAAATATCAAGTGTTTCATAGGCACGATGCCTCTTCTCAACACAGAGTCCGAATTGGTGCAACACCCATGCTCAAAGCGAATCCCATGGCACAATGCCGTTTCAGTGACACAATGCCCCATTTGTGGCCCAATGTCCCATCAAGCGGCACAACACCCTCGCCGATACAGTTGTTCGATTTCGAACCACAACTGCTCGCTTTGCAAGACAAAGCGACCAAGTGATACTCGCGCACAGATGCACGCTCGCTCACCCGAATTCCCGATATTCCTATTGCCTCAAATGTATCATTCCAACCGTTCCAACCATAATCCCAATTATCCAACCGACTGCCTCAAATGCATAATCCAACTATCGTTCCAACTACCAAACACGTAAATCATTTCAAGTCACAATCCTACCAAGCCAATGACGTACACTCTATGCACGCCTTAGTGTAGTGATTCTCAATGTTTCAGCCCAAATGTTTAAGCCTTTTACGTGTTTTCCATATTATTAGGCATGAAGGAGTAGAGGAGAAGGAAAAGAGCCCACTCACAATGTTTGATCCCGTTAGGCATCCTGTCCTGCTGATATGGCCAATCCCTTGAACCCGTGGTCCGATGCAAGCGCGATCTACTCAACTGGTATGACCGTGCGAGCAGGCCGTGCTCTCCAAGTCATCCGACCGATCGAACTAAGGAAGACGGCATTATCGCTTCCATCCAGCTATTCAGTACTGTTCTGAACGAACACCTGATTTCCATCGAACCCGCTAGCCATCTGCACATTGAAACCAACTAAATCAATCCTTCTTCCCAAAATCCAACATTTCAAATGTAACCAGCATTTGATTTATTCAATCCGACTCAGCGTAACACTCCGAGCGGTTACGGAGCGTTACATAATATACCACTTAGAATCAGGTTCGTCCACGAACCGTGCTGGTACTTATTCTTATCACATGCCACAATCCAATTCCATGGATCTGCTCTATGCAACTCATATATTCACGATTCTGACTCAACATCTCGCTCTGCTGAACGCTCGTACAAATTTCACGAATTCCCATATCCTTCTTGCAGCTCAATACAAATTTTTTGTATCGTTTAGTTTTGGATCGTACACATATTTAAGGCGTCCCTAAAATATATGTATTTCAGCCGAGCTTTGCAATAGAAAATTTGAACAAGTTACAAGGGTATCTTTATGTTCGAGGCATCCATTTGCTTTACTTCCAATTGAATCAAATTATGATTTCCATTCCAATATGTTCGCTCAAGCACTATTCACAAATATGATAATTTTTCACCGACTCAATCAGTTCGTGTTCCAGCCAATCCATCCAACTATTTCTGAAATCAGTACTAGCAACATCTCCAAATATTATCTCGTGCACCGAACGATCACCTCAACTGATTTACCCCAGCTATGCGACTTACCCAAATATCAACTTTGCTTAGATCAGCTCAGTCCAACACCTTTTTTCTGCCATCTCAATATCTCACAGGGTGAACATCTATATTGAGGTTCGTGTGATCCACGAAGATCTCGCCGCCACGCCAAAGGGATAGTGTCGCCACGATTTCAACGTGGACACACTCGCCACAATTCCTAGGTTGCGCATGGAATAGTCCCTCGCGCTGCTTCCACTGCCTCGAAGCATAGAATATCACCTTTGCCTTCTGAACGAGCACGCTTCCCAGACTAAGTTTCGAGACATCTTATAAATCTGAGACAAATCTGTCCCTTCCAGTATTCGTAAGGATTTAATCTGAACGAGCCGTTGCTTTAACTTCACGAGCTAGTTTCACAGTCGTCAATTCATATGAATGCTATTCCCTTCCAGGGCACGATGAGTCAGAGGCGATGCCATCGATAAAAATCTGCGACTCTAAATCTCATCAGTTGACTAGGCTACTTCCCACCATCGCTCCGATCTTCCGGCTGCATCTTCAGCTGAAGACTATCCCAAGAGTCTCTCAAATCCAACACTCAGTCAATAAGCCAAATCTCATCGCTCACAGCTGCCCTCGACGTATTCCCAAATACGCCGCCTCAAGGGTCGTTCTATGGGTTTACCATATTCATATCCGATTCAGCGGACAGGGTCGCTTAGGGTCAGCTATCCCGAAGCTACGCTCGATAATTATAATCATCACGATGGACAGTTAATATAAACCATGCTATATCTCATCTGCAAATCCGAATCAAAATCCAACTATTCCATCCGAGCGAAGTTTTTGAATTCGAGAACCGTGCTCGTTGAAACCGTCTTCTATCAATCCGTCGTTCTGCCCTGAATCCATCAATTTCCGAATTGCATATTCATCTTCTCGCACCATCGATTTCAATAATTCTCGAAACTCAAGACTTTCTCAAATTCATATCCGTTTGTCGCGTCCCACAATGCACGTCCAACTTACTCGAGCAGCACAGTGATTTGTTCCGACGTTGCTCCCATATTTAGCTATCTTCAAAAGTCTGTCCGCCATAATCTTGTCTTCCGTTGTTGCCACAATCCATCCACGTCTTTTCGGAGAATCTGTTTACTATCGTTTGCCCCATTTTGCCCAAAATTCTATTTTTGCTAAACCAGAGTCGACTTCTCGAGCAGCAATTCCAAAATCTTTCAAGTTTGTGTGAATCCGTCGCATTTCCCCTCCAAACCAAAATCATGTTTTATTACTCAACCAACAGCTCAATACGTTGCCCAAAAATTGTAGTCCGTGCTCGCTATCATTCCTATAATCCCAAATGTTCGTTCTGATTCCGTCCATCTCTTAAGCCTAACGATGCTTTCATTTGCATCAGTCCGTTCTCGATATGCTCAACTCAATATTCGCTTGCTTCATTTTCATTATTTCCAACTCAGCCGACGTGCACCAACCAACTTGTATTCCCATTATCCGAGTCCGTTCAGGCAATTCCCATTGATGTCCAACCAAAATATTAAAATGCCTTGCTTACACTGTGGTATCCCATATACCACTATGAATCAAGTCGCTACTCGCATTACGATTCCTTGCACTGATCCAAGATCCGTGCTAGCTATCCCTTATGCGAGATCATGCCTTTCCCAATTCGAGTTTGACACAAAACTCAGGCAATGCTTGAATTCTCTAATTGTTTCCATCAATCTCACTATGCAACTCATGCCATATCCCATTCTCAATACTTCCAGCTATTCTCAAACCGATTGCTACTTTCACTACACGAGCAACTCGTACAACAATCTTTTCCAAGTATTCCAATCCAATACTCAATGGTTCCACACATTTGTTATACGAGCAACTCGTGCCAACTATTCTGATATTTCCAAGCCAAACCCAAATATGCCCAACTGATGCGCCATAACCAAAATTCCAACTTATATCCAACACAATCGCTAGACGAGCAACTCGTGCAAGGATTCATTCTTATCGAATATTTCTACTCAAAACATGCCGCATAACCAAATCTCGTTAGCCAACCAACTGATCCATTGAGGCAATCAGAATCTCCCCAAATGATAAGCCAAGACAACCCTACAAAAGCTCTCGCTTGTTGCACAAATGTAACAACGCCACCCAACTTGCTGCACGAATGCAACAACGCCTAACGAGGCTAAGCGATCTAATGAAAACCAACCAAGGCAACGCGACTAAGAATAAAATGCAGCCACAACCAGCAATAAATAGACTTATTGTATGAAACATCCAATGCGGCACCGAGTAGAGCCAAGAGCTAGACGACACGCGGAAGCTATTTAGAGTTTGTGATAAAACGAAGGACCAAGTCCGAGAAAATGAACCAGGCGCTCTGATACCAATCTGTCATACCCCAATCTCCCGCAAGCTCGAAAGTCCCTGCTGAACGTGAATCACTACGTTGCAGCTCTCCCGCGGGACAATCGTTCTCATCGGGACGTGATGTCGTATGAGCCTGGAGTTGCGCTCGTACAAGGCAATATTGTTAAACACCAAAGTTATTATCGAAATAACCAAGTTACAGCGGAAGCCATTTTGTGTACCAAGCACACATCAGAGTAATACGCAGCGAAGCTCACGATAGGGTCCAAATGAAATGCCCCGAAGGCAATGCCACAAAGGCGTTGCCACGGAGACGATGAAATGCTCTTTCTCTTTCTCTAGCCCACAAAGGTACTTACAGTTCATACATCTTGTCCCGTATATCCAAGCAGCGCCACTACGCCTGTGTACCTGAAATATTTCCCACAAACGTGGGTCAGTACACAACCGTACTGGTGAGCGGGGTAACCCACTCGTCTAAGCCGACACTAAGTAAAATAGTGAATGCAACCAGTTATATGGTGATCTTTCTAGTTGAATCCTAGATTCGTTTCATGGCATATGAATGACATGTTAAGAAAAGCTGTAAAGCAGTTTAAGCATGCAAACATTCAATCTCAAACCAAACGACAAGCATTTATGTAACCGACCCGTCTTACTCAATGCCATCGCTTGCACGATAACATATCGAACCATCAGTCTCGCCTCAATATCCATCCTCAACCAAAGTTTATATATTCCAATCTCAAGTACACACTCTTGCCGAGGCAAGGTGGCCGCGCCTACACGAAAGCCAAACCAACAAAAGAAAAGCAAGCTATCTCTTAAGCTATATGAAGTCACTGGCCAAGCCATAAGGGACTTTGATCGGACTGATCAAATGCGGTTCTATTCGAAACAGCGCTAAGTAGCTAAGCCACCAGGATCGCATCCAACCGCTGGCACCGCGCCCAAGACGCGTTATGTAACCTCCGATTTCCAATTTCCGAAATAATTAGATTTTTAATTTATTTTAAATACCAAGTTTTTAAAATATTTTCTCCTTGAATTCTTGTATTTGATTTTGAACAATGGTTGATTTTAGAAGACGATTTAAAATCTTTTATAAAAAACATTTTTCCTAAATGTCGCTTTCTTATAAAATAAATAGATAAATAATGATGTAAATATAATACTCTAGCTTCGAATATTTATTGGCTTGAATCATAAAATTATTTTTTTTAAAATAAAATTTATTTGAAGGACTAGTTGATAAAATATAATAAATCTTTATACTTATTGGGACAGTAAATAAATAAATTTCATACTTTCTGAGATTTTTGCAATATGCATTAATTAGTAGCTATTCGGAATCAGTTAGCCTTGGCAGCCTCTTAAAACATTTTTTCTTAAATTATATTTTTCTATTAAATTTACCAGGTTACCGTCTGCCATTCACACCCTCATTTTTTTCCCACATGGAAACTCATTCATATCTAATCTGGGCCTGTCACGCCCCAGTCCCAAAAATACGTAGGACTAGGACACGTAAGCATGCCAGCCGCATGGATATGGCAACTCCAATATATGGAAACCAAATCCATACGTACGCTGTAATATGAATATAAAATCCACAAGTGGTATAAAATGTAATACAAGTCACAGGTTATAATCTAAATCTCATCCACCAAAATCATATAGAAATAAATAACCAGTATCTATGAAACTAGATCTCAACAAGAAGTATCTAAAGATGATAGTTGGATGGAAACAAATCCACTACCAACTCGAATGGGAAAAGTAAATACAATATAAGTACAACTCACTCAAACAATATAAGTACCAGCTACCAATCGCGGCTCGAAGAGAAGACATCCATGAAGCATCTATATCCTTCCAAATCTGTGCTCCTGCAAATACTCAAGAACAGGTACACCTGGCAGCGGACCAGGTCCTCAGAGGGACATAACAAGTATACTTAAACACATGCCAATAAGTACTGAAATAAACATCCAATGGGGTCGCCTAACCGTCTAAAGTGAATGCAGTTAAGAACAACTTTCCCCACAAGTGAGCTATCTGGCTGAAAACTGGGATTTGGCATGGTTCTCTTTTGAAGAGCCAGGGGCCTAAAAGGCACGTCGTCTTTTGAACGCCGGTGGCCCGCCTGATAGTACATAATATATAAGGGTCATCATCACCCGTATCTCCAGCGGAGAATCCGGGCTTCACAGAAAAAGTGTAAAGGAGCTCAAATGCGGTACTTGTTGTTCTCCCTACCCCATGCTCTAAGCATGTCACATCCATGACACGATTTGGTCCATAGCCTATTCTTAGTACCCTAGCCCAATCCTGCAACCAAACAAGGACAAGGATGGGACCACCGTACTACAATAAGCTATGTCCCTGGACCTCTAATAACTGCCAAGTCTACTAGCATGCAAAGTTTCTAACAGCAGTTATACCTAACGCACGGCCCACACGTACAAGAGGCCAAACCTGCACGCAAGTCCGTGATCTACATGAGACTCACAACTCGTGTAACAACTGTGTCACGGCCAATGAACCTAATGATGCTACATGATAATGGGGTAGTCTCATGAACAAGGTCAATGCAAATACATAAATAAAAACATATCGCGACGTCACCGTCGCGAGCATTTTATATAACAATTAAAATATATGAACTAAGGACAGAAAATAAAGATGCATGCAACATATGGAATATAAATAACAGTACAATGGCAAGGTATACTTGCCTGGCAAGAAGCTGCAAAATGTCACGTCCAGATGTCCAATACACAGGACCATAAGCTATGGCCACAGAACAAATATCTCTGGATGCTGAAATAAATATCACCAACGTTTCCGGAATGAGCAAAATAGCTAAAAAGCACATCCCTTTCGTCCAATTTGGACACAGGAACAAAACGGTAATTTCGGGTAAAAGTGGGGTCCACGTGTGGACCACTTTGCACCGAAAAGCGTGCCGAGGGTAACAGTCTCTAAATGGGACAAACTATGGGTCAAACAACTCTAGATATCAATACGAACTCAACGGTATGTCCATATTTGGATTCCGATGAGCCGAACACAATTTTGTCCAAAAAGTCAACTGTGGGACCCGCCAATTGGCGATCTGGTCAACCGTCTCAGAAATGCGTAAAAATTGGGTCACAGGACCAGCGCGTTACCACGAGTCCAGTGGCGCAAGTTTCGTCATAATCTGACAAGCGTGCACAAAATACTCGCGAGTTCCACAAAAGTGGCGACACGAAATGTGTCCGCGGATACGGCCTGATTCCGGCGCGTACACGCGTCCGAATCAGTCCCCACAAATTTTTACGTGTCCGATTATGCTGTGTGCACCATTCGGTACACTTGGCACACGGCGGGGCGGTCCCGTTTGGCGGGGCGCGCTCCGATCTCCAACTTTTGGAAAACCGGAAAAAGTGGGTGCGCGCAGTTTTTGTGACGAATACAATTTTGTCCACAGCAACTAATAGCACAAAGTTATTATACAGAAAATAAACTAGGTCATGTAATCTACAGGTATCAAAAAGAATCACCGAATTCGGATCTCTGTGGTGGAAGATACGAACTCGGCAATATGGGTGGTCGTTCTGGAATTCTGCGATTGCAGAATTCTGTCTGCTCGGCCAACTTGGGCGCTGTTTTTCACCTAGGGGCACACGTTTTCCGAGGTTGGCTATAAAACAAGTATTGGAGAGGGTTGAGAGAAGATCATACCTATGAAAACGGAACAGCGTTTGGTCGAGCGAGTCAACGGGAAAACACGCCGGAGCGAAGGTGCTTCGAGTGGGAAACTGCAGTTCGCGATGTCGGCGTCGACGGGATGGTTGGATGGCTTGGGGAGGCTTCTCTGGCTGCGGTGACGGCTCTAGATGGGAAGGGGAAGTCTGGAGTTTTAGGTTAGGGTTTTGGAAGAGCTAACTATATATATATATATATATGTTATATATAATTAGGAGAGAGAGGGGGTATATAGGATCGGGTAAAGGGTGAAGTAAAGGGTCGGCTCCCCAGGCGCTGAAGTGGGCGGGTCCATTGGATTTGCTAACGTGAAGGGGTTTCTCAGCAACTTGCTGGGAAGTTAGCAAGTTTTATTGAAATTATTGTTACTATATTATTATTATTATTATTATATTACTATTAGTTAGTATTATTATTATACTTATTTAATTCCTTTCTTTTTCTTTCTTTCTTTAAATAAAAACTATATACATATATATATTTGTATATCTATATATATATATATATATATATATATATATTCACACATAAGAAAATTTATATAATAGGGTATTGCACATCGTTAGGCTAGCAACTGCTCAAGTGGTCTCCTACATGGAATAAATTCCGAAAAATTCCTGATGGTCCCACAAGTCCTCTAAGTGCCCGAACACCTAACATAAAAATTATTAAAAATCTATTTCTCCTATTTAGACCTAATTACATCAATTTAACTAATAATTAATAACTAAAAGGGTTATACGATTTTCTAGGAAGGGGGTTTTACATTCTACCCAACTTGTAAAAAATTTCGTCCTCGAAATTAAAATTAAGCCACGATAGAATGCAAGGATGGTATAAGATTTGCATTGTTTTAAAATGCAAGGCTAAGTTTAAAGGGGTGGACGATGTTGCACGTTGCACATCCCGAAAAAAAAATCATGAAAAAATCTATATGAGCGAAAAAATAGGTTTCTTCATGTGTCATGTCCAATGGTGTGGACACATAAATGCTCCTTTGCATAAAAGCGTCCAACAATTAGAAAATTGCACAAAGATGAGAATTGGATGATGGACATGTCTAGGACAAGGGTGTGGAATTTGTAGGAAGGCAGTGACTAGTGTAGTGCTCCAATTATCGGAGCACGGTAAGGCGTGTCAAGTGATATCATGTTGTAAAACTAAATAAAAATACCGTGTTCTATTTCTAAGTGGATTCGTGCTAGCCTCAGTTTCACTATCTAAGCCGAGTAGGTCAAATTCTTAGGTGAGGGGTTTTACAATCTGCCGAACTTAAAACAATGTCGTCCTCAAAATTGAAATAAGGCAGAATCGGTTAATCCTTTATGCACAATAAGGCAAGTCAGTCGCAATCTTCTTGCGATAACTAAATTCCTAATCATATCCGTTGTAATCACTTCTAGGTTAAGATGACCACTGCTCCAATCAAAATTTAACCTATGGTTATCTCTTCTCCCCTTGTTTCAAATTATCCATATCCACATAACATCTCCAAGATTTACATACGCATATAACTTTTACCTCACGATCTCTAACTATCATAATCTCCTTTAGAAGTGGTTTGAGTCCAATATATTCCCATTTTCACTTATAAAATTTTTGTATGCCTCAACTCTTTAAATTCCATTCACACCCTCATTATTTCAAATAGGTCGTCCAACCAAAATTTTAATTCTTAATTTAATTCACCAAATTGAAAAATAAATTAAATGCAGTCCACCAATATTCAAGTCTGAAATTCTATATTTATCCTCTAAATTCAAATTGGTGATTCTACCTTCATTGTTCAAAAAAATTTAACTCATGCACTTAAGGTATAAATATTGGGTCCTCAATATCAATTCATTGATCCTCATCATCTTAGTCATCCTTCTAAATTTCTCAAAATTACAATGGCTTGAACTTCTCCCAATCTAGTCTTACTCGATCATAATCTAAAAGAAGTTCCTCCCGAGTTGACAATGCACTACTACCCAACTTAGAATTTACCCACCTATCACCTAAGGCTATATACCTTAAGAAAAATATCCCTTAATTTATTTACTCATGTCGTTCAATCCTCGAAACTTCAACGCCGATCATATCACATATGATATGTCCTTAATTACGAAAGAATAATCCTCAAGTATGTGATCGACCTATGGGGTATATCTAGTACTCTCTGTGTATCAAATTATACCAAGCACGAAGTTTCGTCCTTCCGAAATAAGGGAAGACGAAGATCAATAATAAAGAGTTCAAGGGCAGCGTAATAGAATAGAAGTATTGGGATCAAGGCGTTTAAAGAATTCAATTGGGAATTGTCAAAACAGTTGTGGATTGAAACCCTATTTTGGTAATCCTTTGTTTGCCTGCTCGTATTAGTACAGTTATGTAACTGATACGATATGTCAGACATGCCTAGGGCAAGTATATTCGTCTACTAGTCACTGCATATCTCAATCCACGTAAAGTAGCGTTACGAAGGGCGAATCAAGCGTACTAAGGTTAGCTAGACCTTCATACACTGATTCTGAAATGTATTATTGTGGGCGCCCACTAATACATATGTAGTGAACAAGCTTGATAAAGAATAAGCTTGCAAAAACTAGGCTATAATAGCAGCATAAATCAAGGTAGTACAGCAAATATGAATACGCTAGATTATGATGAAAGAAGGTTCATAACAATTCAAGTACACAAAACAAAAGCAAAATAAGCAATAATAATGAAAGACTACACAATCTCTACAGTTGTCATATTAATTCCTTGTCTAAGTCGATAGTCGACAAAGTAGGGGTATGAGCCTCTAAGTTCTATAGTCTGAATAAACACTATCATCTTATGTTAGCATACAATTAATGCCATTCAGTTACACTTCATCAACGGATCACAAGGGCTATATGATACTAGGTGGTGAGGTATACTACCCAACTTAAAATAATTTAACTACTATTGTGACAGTCTTAAGAGGATCCTACAAAATAACCTTGCACATGTAATTAAAACAGAAACTCTTATTAGGGTATATGAGGAAGGATCTTGATACTTATTAGGGTCTCCTATTGCATTATATAGGTAAGGGTCAAGTGCTCATAGAACAGGTGTCAATCGTAGGGATAGAAGAGTTACTAGCCGTTAAGAGGAAAGGGATTTAACTCGTATCGAGCTATGGGTACAAATTACGTGGTCTACAACTAGGGGTAATCGTCACAATCTAATTGAATAACTCAACTATCATGCTCTAACTACAAGGTACATAATTCAAAATTCAAGATCACGACTATCACCTTAGCAAACCATATATCCTATCATAGAATACAACTGCTTGGTCTAAAAATCAGAAGCGTCAGATGGCCCGAAATTGAAAGGTGGAGAGAAGAAGAACATAATTTAGTCGTCGCGCAATTAGCGAACGCTATGGTCACAGAGAAACAAGGTATTAAAATAGAGAGCTCTAGATAGCATCATGATTTCTAAAGGAAAGTGGTACGCTAGCTACTATGTTTGAGGTATGATTAGGGAAATATTCTATGCATTGCTCTTGGCCTTCTAGGGTACTTGTCTACTAATAACAAGTCAAGAATCTAAATTTATAGTTCTCCAATACTTATCTAATTACGAAGGTTAGTTTCAGTCCTAATATTCAATTTTGGTTTTCCATTGGTTCCTCAATACTAGGGTCAAACATTATGATAAACTTCTAACTAACTCTAGCAGTGTCTATACTACTCTCAAGTCTTCATAATACATCAGGGGGTAATGGTAAACCAATTCTAGAGATAAGGAATTCTAGGGTTTACTAGATATTCTAAACTTAGTGGTGTGTCTATATTCTCGTTGTATTCTTAATAGGTGTGCTACTCTAATTATCATCTAACAACAGGAACTTCTATATTCTAGAGAAGGCTATACTTAAAGAACTATTAGGGAAGCACAGGAATCAAGCAGGATGCATTTGTTCAAAATAGAACAGAGAGGAGGAAGATGAATCAAAGTCAATTGTGGATGAGATCCTATACTCTAGTCCTAGGTGCAGGCTTGTTCGGTACAGTAACGTAACCGAGACAATATGCTCTAGACCTGCATGGGCCACCAGAAAAACATGTCACGCCCCAGTCCCAAAAATACGTAGGACTAGGATACGTAAGCATGCCAGCCGCATGGATATGGCAACTCCAATATATGGAAACCAAATCCATATGTACGCTGTAATATGAATATAAAATCCACAAGTGGTATAAAATGTAATACAAGTCACAGGTTATAATCTAAATCTCATCCACCAAAATCATATAGAAATAAATAACCAGTATCTATGAAACTAGATCTCAACAAGAAGTATCTAAAGATGATAGTTGGATGGAAACAAATCCACTACCAACTCGAATGGGAAAAATAAATACAATATAAGTACAACTCACTCAAACAATATAAGTACCAGCTACCAATCGCGGCTCGAAGAGAAGACATCCACGAAGCATCTATATCCTTCCAAATCTGTGCTCCTGCAAATACTCAAGAACAGGTACACCTGGCAGCGGACCAGGTCCTCAGAGGGACATAACAAGTATACTTAAACACATGCCAATAAGTACTGAAATAAACATCCAATGGGGTCGCCTAACCGTCTAAAGTGAATGCAGTTAAGAACAACTTTCCCCACAAGTGAGCTATCTGGCTGAAAACTGGGATTTGGCATGGTTCTCTTTTGAAGAGCCAGGGGCCTAAAAGGCACGTCGTCTTTTGAACGCCGGTGGCCCGCCTGATAGTACATAATATATAAGGGTCATCATCACCCGTATCTCCAGCGGAGAATCCGGGCTTCACAGAAAAAGTGTAAAGGAGCTCAAATGCGGTACTTGTTGTTCTCCCCACCCCATGCTCTAAGCATGTCACATCCATGACACGATTTGGTCCATAGCCTATTCTTAGTACCCTAGCCCAATCCTGCAACCAAACAAGGACAAGGATGGGACCACCGTACTATAATAAGCTATGTCCCTGGACCTCTAATAACTGCCAAGTCTACTAGCATGCAAAGTTTCTAACAGCAGTTATACCTAACGCACGGCCCACACGTACAAGAGGCCAAACCTGCACGCAAGTCCGTGATCTACATGAGACTCACAACTCGTGTAACAACTGTGTCACGGCCAATGAACCTAATGATGCTACATGATAATGGGGTAGTCTCATGAACAAGGTCAATGCAAATACATAAATAAAAACATATCGCGACGTCACCGTCGCGAGCATTTTATATAACAATTAAAATATATGAACTAAGGACAGAAAATAAAGATGCATGCAACATATGGAATATAAATAACAGTACAATGGCAAGGTATACTTGCCTGGCAAGAAGCTGCAAAATATCACGTCCAGATGTCCAATACACAGGACCATAAGCTATGGCCACAAAACAAATGTCTCCGGATGCTGAAATAAATATCACCAACGTTTCCAGAATGAGCAAAATAGCTAAAAAGCACATCCCTTTCGTCCAATTTGGACACAGGAACAAAACGGTAATTTCGGGTAAAAGTGGGGTCCACGTGTGGACCACTTTGCACCGAAAAGCGTGCCGAGGGTAACAGTCTCTAAATGGGACAAACTATGGGTCAAACAACTCTAGATATCAATACGAACTCAACGGTATGTCCATATTTGGATTCCGATGAGCCGAACACAATTTTGTCCAAAAAGTCAACTGTGGGACCCGCCAATTGGCGATCTGGTCAACCGTCTCAGAAATGCGTAAAAATTGGGTCACAGGACCAGCGCGTTACCACGAGTCCAGTGGCGCAAGTTTCGTCACAATCTGACAAGCGTACACAAAATACTCGCGAGTTCCAGAAAAGTGGCGACACGAAATGTGTGTCACGCCCCGATTCCGTGGAATCGATAGTCGTCCCCCGGGCGTGACCGCCGTGCGGGCCTAGGTTGCGCACCGCACAAGGCTAAGTATTTTTGTTTTGCATAGCGAGCACATATTCAGAGTACGCAGATAATTGAACACAGATTGAAACATGGAAAAGTTCTCTTTTATTGATAATATGAACATCTATTACAAACTCCTTGAACTGAGTCATATGGATTGCCTCTATGGGCTTACAAAAGTGTTGACACAAAATGAGATAGCAGTCCTGTACATTACATCCCTTACTAAACTCAAAATGTAAGACCTTGAGACGGAACGACTGCCTTGCCACGAAGCTGCATGATTGCTTCGGTGGCTAGCTTCTTCTTCGAAAGGCTTCTTCTTCAAAATGTTTCTTTCTTCAAAATGCTTCTAAGGTGGCACGGTCGAGGCGCGCCTACAGCTGGACTGGATTGGGGGTTTGTCTCCTGCTCCTCGCTCGGTTCTTCCTAGCGCGGGGAACCTGTTTCAACGAGGGTCAGTACATCGAAACGTACTGGTGAAGGCAAGCTATCCCAACTATACCAATCAACACATTGTTTTAATGAAGCATGCAATTTGTGGGTTTCTATCTTGCCTTAGTTCATTTTACAACAAGACATAGATATAGAATCATTGAAATGACTCGTCACCGTTCGGTGATATTTACCTGTCCGTCTGAACCACCTGCACAATACTTACCTTGCCTTCCCTGTCAAGAAGACACAAGTTAGTAGCAACAGGTTTAAATATACGAGGGGATCACTGGCACGTTGCCATAATGGACGGGCTAGTCTCAGTACGGAGTGCCATGCGACGCATAGATCAAGGCGTCCCAAGGCATTCCGTCCTATAGCAGGTGACTATCAGGAGTTCCGTCCGGATCGGATCGGTGCCAGTGCCCCAGCGACCGTCCGCAGGAACTAAGACCTTGTGCACAAGTTGTCCGTGATCAACGCAGTACACTAATATTAGCAATCGAGGCAAAACAGGATATATCAGGAGCATGGCAGTACAGGGCAAGATTTACTTTTGCATAGCCTATCTGTTCAGTTTATGGCATTGAAAATGAGTTCTATACATAGCACAGTTCTAAGAAGAAATATACATTCTAACTTATATTTATGCATATGATGAACATTCCAAACGAGCAAGCATATAAGTAAGTAACCGTTCATGAGTTTCATTTGACAAGCAATATTTCCCAAGTCTATTCCCTTATTATCTTGATATCTTTTAGTTATTTACTTGGTATCGTTTGATCGGGGCAAGCACGAACACGAGATTTAGGTGTGAAGACTAGCAAGTAGGGCTAGCTAATCGGGTTGGTAGCCACTCACCTTTTAGTGGTTGGAAGGAGGAAGGAAGGAAGTGTTTTAGGAGTCCGCTTGAGCGACGCCTAGTGCTGGATCACCTGTATTGACACGAACAGCTGATCAGTACTTCTTCCTCTCTTTCCATTATCGGAATTGAAGTGCAGTCCTAAGAACGAAAGCAATGAAATCCATCGAAACCGTTCAAGAAAACCCAAGCAAATCCGAAATCCAACTCAAGGCACGAAAGCAACAAGCGACAGCGAAAACTAGGCAACAAAGAATGCAGCGGAGAGGTCCCTCCTGACTCTGCCGCTAAGTCGATCCTTGGGGCACGGTCCACTGAATATGGGAATCGATTCCGAAGAAACAAATCCATAACGAGGACGAGTTCTTAATTCAATCTATCCCGATCGAACGATACCGTCTTAGTATTTCTTAGCCGCGCTCCCCGAATAGGGGGAACGGGGCACCACATCCTACCCAACCAATTGGAAGTTTCGTCCCGAAACTTAAGGAATAAAACCTACCACTAGGAAATAACGAGGGGAACCGTTCCCTCATATCAGATTCAAGCTCCCAAGTAGATTCTTCGACTGAGTGATTCCGCCAAAGCACGCGCACTAGAGGAACCGAACGAGTCCGAAGCAGCTTTTCTTTTCTATCCAAAATTTGCACAGGCTGTTCTACGTACGTCAAGTCGGCTTGTAGGTTCAGTTGGTCCAGGTCTACCACATGGCTCGGGTCGTACACATATTTCCTAAGCTGTGAAACATGGAATATATCGTGTACGTCGGATAGGGATGGTGGTAGAGCAATCTGATACGCAACTGAGGCAACCCGCTTTAGTATTTCGAACGGGCCGACAAATCTCGGACTCAGCTTTCCCTTTGCTCCGAACCTGCTGACTCCTCGCATGGGCGAGACCTTGAGGAATACTCGGTCGCCTACTTGGAACTCTAGTGGTCTTCGATGTGTATCCGCGTAGCTCTTTTGACGACTTTGAGCTATCTTTAATCTGTCCCGAATCAGCCGAATCTTCTGGACGGTCTGCTCCACGAGCTCAGGGCCAAGTACTTGTCGTTCTCCAACTTCGTCCCAGCAGATAGGAGATCTACACTTCCGCCCGTATAACGCCTCATACGGCGCCATTTGAATGCTCGATTGATAACTATTGTTGTAAGCAAATTCAGCTAAAGGTAGATGAAGGTCCCAACTCGTCTTCAAGTCCAAGGCGCAGAGTCGCAACATGTCTTCGAGGATCTGGTTGACACGCTCGGTTTGGCCGTCGGTCTGTGGATGGTAGGCGGAGCTAAACTTCAACTTCGTCCCCATTGCTGACTGCAGGCTTCCCCAGAAACGTGATATGAATCGACCATCTCGATCGGAGACTATAGTTACGGGCACGCCATGGAGTCGAACGATTTCGTTGAGGTATATCTGAGCCAGGCGGTCGGCACTCCAAGTAGATTTGATAGGCAGAAAGTGAGCTGACTTGGTGAGTCGATCGACGATAACCCAGACTGCATCATGTCCCCTTTGCGTCCTCGGCAAACCAACGATAAAATCCATCGTTATATCATCCCATTTCCACTCCGGAATAGCAAGGCTCTGCAGTTCTCCGCCTGGTTTCTGGTGTTCGGCCTTTACTCGTTGACAAGCCATGCAATGCGACACAAACTGCGCCACATCCTTTTTCAAGCCGTGCCACCAAAACGTCGTGCGAAGATCCCGATACATCTTTGTGCTACCCGGATGAGAAGTATAGCTAGCATAATGGGCTTCCGTGAGTATTTCTTCTCTGAGGGCCGCGTCGCTTGGAACGCACAGTCTTCCCTTCACTCGAAGCATCCCATCTGTGCTTACCGCAAAGTCGGACGCCTTCCCTGCTGAGATAAGGGTATGAATCTTTTGCAGGAACGGGTCGTCCTTCTGAGCGGTCTTTACTCGTTGTAACAAGTCGGGTTCGAGGCGCAGTTGTGATACTTGCGCCCACTTTGTGTATCTGATTTTTAAGGTAATGCCCAGTGATTCAAGATCTCGTTGCAGCCTATCATCAATAGCCAAACTTCCTGCAAACACTCGACTCAGTGCGTCAGCTACGACGTTTCCCTTGCCAGGCGTGTATCTGATCATGAGGTCGAAGTCGCTTAGGAGTTCAAGCCATCGCCGCTGCCGAAGATTCAAATCCTTTTGAGTATATAAGTATTTCAGGCTTTTATGGTCCGTATAAGTTTCACACGGCACTCCATAAAGATAGTGGCGCCACAGCTTCAATGCAAACACTACCGCGGCAAGCTCGAGGTCATGCGTTGGGTAGTTCTGCTCGTGAGGCTTTAGCTGTCTAGACGCGTAGGCAATCACTTTGTCACGTTGCATTAGGACACATCCTAGTCCCCTACCTGATGCATCGCTATATATTTTGAAGTCGTCAGGTCCGTTTGGCAAAGTAAGGACCGGGGCGGAGACTAGGCGCTGCTTTAACTCCGTAAACGAAGCTTCACAGTCGTCCGTCCAAGTAAACTTCGCACCCTTCCGTGTGAGCTGCGTCAAGGGCGAAGCAATTCTAGCAAAGTTCTGTATGAACCGACGGTAGTATCCTGCCAGTCCAAGAAAGCTTCGGATGTCGCTAGCTGACTCCGGTTGTTTCCACTGCGTGATTGCTTCTATTTTCTTCGGGTCAACTGAGATGCCTTGAGACGAGATAACATGGCCCAAAAAGGATATACTGTCTAGCCAAAACTCACATTTACTCAGTTTGGCGTACAGCTGATTGTCTCGAAGGGTTTGCAACACCATCCGCAGGTGTCCTGCGTGCTCATCCCTAGTCTTCGAGTACACCAAGATATCATCGATAAAAACCACTACAAATTTATCGATGAAAGGTCTAAATACCCGATTCATAACGTCCATGAATGCCGCAGGAGCATTCATCAGTCCGAACGGCATCACGGAAAACTCGTAATGACCGTACCGGGTTCGGAAGGCAGTTTTGTGGGTGTCTTCTGGCCTAATCTTCAGCTGGTGATAACCCGAGCGAAGATCGATTTTTGAAAATACTGCTGCTCCTTGTAGTTGATCGAACAAGTCATCAATCCGTGGCAGAGGATATTTGTTTCTGATTGTGACCTTATTCAATTCTCTGTAGTCGATGCATAGGCGTAGAGTTCCGTCCTTCTTCTTCACGAAGAGCACGGGAGCGCCCCAAGGAGACACGCTCGGACGGATGAACCCACGATCAAGTAATCCTTGGAGTTGGCACTTTAGTTCCTTCAGCTCTGCAGGGGCCATTCTGTATGGAGGTTTGGAGATCGGCTGCGTGTTCGGAAATGTGTCAATAGTGAATTCAATCTCTCGATCGGGCGGCATGCCGGGTAGTTCGCTCGGAAACACGTCGGGGAACTCCGCCTCAACGGAATTAGGCTCGACGTTTGCGTAGTCCTGCCGCGCGTCCCGAACTGATGCTAGAAATCCCTCGCAGCCTGTGTAGAGCATTCGCCGAGCAGATTTTGCCGAAATCACCATGCAGGCCGTGGTCGCATCGTTCGCTGGACTACTGGTGTAACAGAACACGGCTTCTCCGGGCAGACGGAAAACGACTCGCTTCTCTGCACACTCAATGGTTGCCGCGCATGCGCCTAGCCAGTCCATTCCCAAGATGATATCATAGTCCCTAACATCTAGAACTAAGACATCGAGCGACAGCTTCTTCTCCCCAATACAAATGTAACCACCTAGGCATACTGAACGAACAGGGATTTTTGTACCAGAGGGGGTGCTAACATTTAAATCTAAGTGCAACGGAGTCATTTTTACATTGTTTTCCACGGCAAAATTTGTGGAAATAAAACTATGCGTTGCACCTGAATCAAATAGAACACGAGCAGGTATATTATTGAAAAGTAAGGTACCTGACACGACAGTATCCGAAGCTAATGCTTCTTCCCGTGTCATGGTATAGACTCGGCCTTGAGCTTGATTACGCCCTTGCTGAGGCGCCGCTCGATTCGCCTGAGGAGCCGGAGTCTGGTCTGGTTGCGGTGGACGACGCGGACAGCTGCTAATCTGATGGCCTGGGTCACCGCAACGGAGACAAGTCCCAAGCTTGCGGCGACAATCTTTTTCGATATGCCCTGGCTTCCTGCAAAAGTTGCAGGTCTTGCTGGTGTCTCCACGCTGTTTACCGCCGTTATTTGGACGCTTTGAAGCGTTGTTTCCTCTATCATTGCCTTGGCGTTTGTGATTGGAAGTTTGCACAGCGCCGGCAGCAACGTGAGGATACTGCGGTTCCAGGGAGAGGGCATGGTTTAATACTTCCCTCATCGTCTGATACTGTGGGACGGATACGTGCCCGTGGATGCCAGGACGTAGCCCTCCCTCGAATCGTCTGGCACGACTCGCTGCATCCGGTAGGTAAGCGGCAGCAAATTTGGCCAGTTTGTTGAATTCTGCCGAGTATTGCTTCACCGTCATACTGCCCTGCCGGAGCTGAACGAACTCATTTTCCCGTTGACGCCGTAGAGGCGGGGGCACAAACTCCTCCTCAAACGCGGCACGAAAAGTCGTCCACGCGATCACCTCCTCTCCATGGCCAAGTTGAAGAGATCGTCGATGCACGTCCCACCAGTCGTGCGCGTTGAGGCGAAGCAGTAATTGGGCACAGGTGACGCACTTGTCTGCCGGCACTTCCAGGAGAGAAAAATGATCTTCAAGCTCGGCAAGCCAATCTAGGGCCACGATCGGGTCCTCAGTCCCTTCGAATGGCGTGTTACAGACCTTCTTGAAGTTTCCAAAGGAGAAGGTAGTCACTTCCCTCGTCCTTGGCACGGGCGATGGTTCGACTTCAAGCGCTGGCTGCTCCACTGGTGTAGCTGTCGTTGCGGCAGAATGGTTGGAGGCCAGGGTCTGAACAAGCTGTTGCAGGGTATCTACCTGCTTTTGTTGGACTGAGAGCCGTGCCTCTAGGTTGCTCTCGAACTTGGCTTGGCGGGCATCATCCCTCTGTCTTTGCTCGGCTAACATTTGCACCACTTGTTGGATCGAGTCTGTTTGAGACATGCCTCGTTGGCTTCGAGAGCTTCCTGATGTTCCGGAGCTGCTCTCTTGAGTCCGAGGCTCGCCTGGTGCTAGCGCTGACGGTTGCGCTTGCGTCGTTCCTTGAAAAGGAAGGTAAATTACATCAGGATCATAATGTATTATGGACTTATTGCATGAACGTATCTCATTTTGGCCTTAACGAGTTCAGGAGTTCGCATAGGCGAGTTATCGCTAAGGGAACTTTTCCAGTTTATGAATTAAATGAACTTTGAAGCTGTGCTCTGATACCAACATGTCACGCCCCGATTCCGTGGAATCGATAGTCGTCCCCCGGGCGTGACCGCCGTGCGGGCCTAGGTTGCGCACCGCACAAGGCTAAGTATTTTTGTTTTGCATAGCGAGCACATATTCAGAGTACGCAGATAATTGAACACAGATTGAAACATGGAAAAGTTCTCTTTTATTGATAATATGAACATCTATTACAAACTCCTTGAACTGAGTCATATGGATTGCCTCTATGGGCTTACAAAAGTGTTGACACAAAATGAGATAGCAGTCCTGTACATTACATCCCTTACTAAACTCAAAATGTAAGACCTTGAGACGGAACGACTGCCTTGCCACGAAGCTGCATGATTGCTTCGGTGGCTAGCTTCTTCTTCGAAAGGCTTCTTCTTCAAAATGTTTCTTTCTTCAAAATGCTTCTAAGGTGGCACGGTCGAGGCGCGCCTACAGCTGGACTGGATTGGGGGTTTGTCTCCTGCTCCTCGCTCGGTTCTTCCTAGCGCGGGGAACCTGTTTCAACGAGGGTCAGTACATCGAAACGTACTGGTGAAGGCAAGCTATCCCAACTATACCAATCAACACATTGTTTTAATGAAGCATGCAATTTGTGGGTTTCTATCTTGCCTTAGTTCATTTTACAACAAGACATAGATATAGAATCATTGAAATGACTCGTCACCGTTCGGTGATATTTACCTGTCCGTCTGAACCACCTGCACAATACTTACCTTGCCTTCCCTGTCAAGAAGACACAAGTTAGTAGCAACAGGTTTAAATATACGAGGGGATCACTGGCACGTTGCCATAATGGACGGGCTAGTCTCAGTACGGAGTGCCATGCGACGCATAGATCAAGGCGTCCCAAGGCATTCCGTCCTATAGCAGGTGACTATCAGGAGTTCCGTCCGGATCGGATCGGTGCCAGTGCCCCAGCGACCGTCCGCAGGAACTAAGACCTTGTGCACAAGTTGTCCGTGATCAACGCAGTACACTAATATTAGCAATCGAGGCAAAACAGGATATATCAGGAGCATGGCAGTACAGGGCAAGATTTACTTTTGCATAGCCTATCTGTTCAGTTTATGGCATTGAAAATGAGTTCTATACATAGCACAGTTCTAAGAAGAAATATACATTCTAACTTATATTTATGCATATGATGAACATTCCAAACGAGCAAGCATATAAGTAAGTAACCGTTCATGAGTTTCATTTGACAAGCAATATTTCCCAAGTCTATTCCCTTATTATCTTGATATCTTTTAGTTATTTACTTGGTATCGTTTGATCGGGGCAAGCACGAACACGAGATTTAGGTGTGAAGACTAGCAAGTAGGGCTTAGCAATCGGGTTGGTAGCCACTCACCTTTTAGTGGTTGGAAGGAGGAAGGAAGGAAGTGTTTTAGGAGTCCGCTTGAGCGACGCCTAGTGCTGGATCACCTGTATTGACACGAACAGCTGATCAGTACTTCTTCCTCTCTTTCCATTATCGGAATTGAAGTGCAGTCCTAAGAACGAAAGCAATGAAATCCATCGAAACCGTTCAAGAAAACCCAAGCAAATCCGAAATCCAACTCAAGGCACGAAAGCAACAAGCGACAGCGAAAACTAGGCAACAAAGAATGCAGCGGAGAGGTCCCTCCTGACTCTGCCGCTAAGTCGATCCTTGGGGCACGGTCCACTGAATATGGGAATCGATTCCGAAGAAACAAATCCATAACGAGGACGAGTTCTTAATTCAATCTATCCCGATCGAACGATACCGTCTTAGTATTTCTTAGCCGCGCTCCCCGAATAGGGGGAACGGGGCACCACAATGTGTCCGCGGATACGGCCTGATTCCGGCGCGCACACGCGTCCGAATCAGTCCCCACAAATTTTCACGTGTCCGATTATGCTGTGTGCACCATTCGGTACACTTGGCACACGGCGGAGCGGTCCCGTTTGGCGGGGCGCGCTCCGATCTCCAACTTTTGGAAAACCGGAAAAAGTGGGTGCGCGCAGTTTTTGTGACGAATACAATTTTGTCCACAGCAACTAATAGCACAAAGTTATTATACAGAAAATAAACTAGGTCATGTAATCTACAGGTATCAAAAAGAATCACCGAATTCGGATCTCTGTGGTGGGAGATACGAACTCGGCAATATGGGTGGTCGTTCTGGAATTCTGCGATTGCAGAATTCTGTCTGCTCGGCCAATTTGGACGCTGTTTTTCACCTAGGGGCACACGTTTTCCGAGGTTGGCTATAAAACATGTATTGGAGAGGGTTGAGGGAAGATCATACCTATGAAAACGGAACAGCGTTTGGTCGAGCGAGTCAACGGGAAAACACGCCGGAGCGAAGGTGCTTCGAGTGGAAAACTGCAGTTCGCGATGTCGGCGTCGACGGGATGGTTGGATGGCTTGGGGAGGCTTCTCTGGCTGCGGTGACGGCTCTAGATGGGAAGGGGAAGTCTGGAGTTTTAGGTTAGGGTTTTGGAAGAGCTAACTATATATATATATATGTTATATATAATTAGGAGAGAGAGGGGGTATATAGGATCGGGTAAAGGGTGAAGTAAAGGGTCGGCTCCCCAGGCGCTGAAGTGGGCGGGTCCATTGGATTTGCTAACGTGAAGGGGTTTCTCAGCAACTTGCTGGGAAGTTAGCAAGTTTTATTGAAATTATTGTTACTATATTATTATTATTATTATTATATTACTATTAGTTAGTATTATTATTATACTTATTTAATTCCTTTCTTTTTTTTTCTTTCTTTAAATAAAAACTATATACATATATATATATTTGTATATCTATATATATATATATATATTCACACATAAGAAAATTTATATAATAGGGTATTGCACATCGTTAGGCTAGCAACTGCTCAAGTGGTCTCCTACATGGAATAAATTCTGAAAAATTCCTGATGGTCCCACAAGTCCGCTAAGTGCCCGAACACCTAACATAAAAATTATTAAAAATCTATTTCTCCTATTTAGACCTAATTACATCAATTTAACTAATAATTAATAACTAAAAGGGTTATACGATTTTCTAGGAAGGGGATTTTACAGGGCCATCCATTATTGGGCCAATCCTCACCCTTCATCCCACACCCTCTCTCCCTATTTAAGTCCATCATCACCATTCCCAAGAAACCCTAACTAGCCCTCACAAATCCCCACAAGCCAACAAGCCACCACCATTTTGTGTGCTCGTGTCCGTGTGTCCAGCATTACCGTGTCAGCCGTGTTGGCCTCGGGTCCGACCCCGGGTGTCCTATCGTATCCATTCATTTCTTGTGTCCGGTTACAACATTACAACCAGATTTTCGTGTCCGACACACCCGGACACATCCACCTCCACCACAGCAAACATAATCCTCGTGTCCACCATCTGGACACATCCCTGTACAGTACACCCAACCCTGTGTCCGACAGACCCGGACACGTCCTCCACTGTGCAGTACATCAACCGCCGTGTCCAGCTCCGGACACGACCCCGACGCATACAGAATTCAAAATCCTAACCTAGATCCCGCTGTCGCCGGCGACTAGGACTTCCTCCTCGAGCCGAGCACCGCCGCGTCGAGCTCGGAGATCCGCCTCGGATCCGCCTCAAATCCGTCGAACCCAGATCCGCCGTCGCCCTCGAGTTCCACTGCCGCCGGCGCCTCGGACCTCCTCACCCTCGCCGAGTCGACCGCCGCCTCGGATCCTCCTAGAGCCGAGCACCACCGCGTCGAGCTCGGAGATCCGCCTCGGATCCGCCTCATCGTCGTCGAGCTGACCGCCGCTGCCTCAGATCCGGAGCCGACGCCGCCACTCTCGAGCGTCGACCACCGACCCCGGCGAGACCCCCGCGCCGACGCCGGAGAAAACCCTCGTGAGCCTCTTCCTCTTTCCCTCTTCTGTTAATGAATTAGGTTAGTTATAGTTAGTTTATAATTAGTAAATTAATTAGTTTATTAATTATATATATATTAGATTAGTAAGTAATAATTAGATTAGTTAATTAATTTACTAATCAGTAAATTATTGTTAATCAGTTAATTAATTTATAATCAGTTAATTAATTCTTTATCAGTTAATTAAATTATAAATTAGTTAATTATTCTTAATCAGTAGTTTATTTAATCAGTTTAGTTAATATAATTAGTTAATTTATATTTAATTTGTTTAGTTTTTATTTAGTTTAGTTATGTAATTAGTTTATTAGTTATATAATTAGTTTATTAATTATATATAATTAGTTTATTAATTATATATAATTAGTTTATTAATTATATATAGTTTTAGTTTAGTAATATATATAATTAGTTAGTTAATAATAATTGGTTCAGTGTATGTAATTAGCTAGTTTTATGCAATTAGTTTATTTTTATGTAATAAATTAAAAGGGTTTTTGATTATGTAAAATATAATAATTTGTTGGGGTTTATATTATTATTTAAGAAATAGTTTCAATAATCAAAAATTAGTTCGAAATTGGTTATTTGGACTGGTAACTGAAATTACTAGAGATATATAAATATATGATGGCTTTTACATAAATTCTAGATTTTTATTAATAAACTTTCATTTGCAATTATTGTTCAAATAATTTTGAAATGATTTTCATTCAGTTAAGGTGTTACCTTAATTACAAACAAACGACCATTTCCCCTATTAGCCTGGTATCCTTATCTCGATTTTCGTGTCGAACTCCGATCTTGGACTTCCTTATATAGTTTTTAGCTATTTGGACTGCTCCGGACCCATTGGAACTAACTGCTATTTCATTTGGGATCACCTTGAGGAGGGTGGCATTATATGCATTCTTTGATTTGTTATATATATATATAAAATGTTTGATTGATATATATATATATACAAATAGGTATTTTGGTATAAAAATATATATTTACTAGTGTATATACACAAATACATATTTTGTACAATTACTAATAGACACTTATATATATATATATATATATATATTATATACATTTTTGGTATATACCCTGAGTGTAAATGTGTACTATATACGTATCCCTACTAGATGACCCTAGTTGACTAGAGCCATGCCTGGCATAGCCCTGAGGCCAGTGTATTTCTATTGTGTGTTAGTGTAGCATCTGATACAAGTGATATTATTATATGTTTATAGGACTGTCGGATTCTCCAGATGATACTCTGGGACAGGACATTGGTATTGACAGCTAAGGACCCAAGGCGAGTACATTCTCTGATTAGTTTCTAATTTATGATATCTTCTATGTTCACTGTATCTAGTGTAGATATCCATGCTCTTGACACGTTGGTTACACGGATTGGTATACACGGATCTCGTCATGAGATATTATTCCTTATTCATGGTGTAGCTTGTACAAGACTTGTTTCCTTGTTATCTTGTGCATGTACAGACACTGATTTCCGGGGAGACTTGCTACCTCCCTAGGGAATCCCGTGCCATAGCATACCATGATTGGATCCACTATACCAGTCGGGGGTGGGGAGTATTTTAGTGTAGATATGTGATCATACCCAACTTTACATGCATCATAGCTCACCCCACATCTCACGTCGGGTGCAGCCTGGCCATTTACATGCTTCATAGCTGTTACGTGTGATTAGCCTGACCTCTACATGCATCATAGCTAACCAACGGTTTGCCTGACCTTACAAGAATCATAGCTAATCACATGTAACCAGCCTGATCAAGTTCCCAAGCCGATCACATGTTAAAGCTAGTACTCATACACTTAGTCATAGGTTCTTGCTCATGGACATATTGTTTCTTCTCCTGCATTTACTTACAGTATTTCCAGTATTTCTTTTATTTCTCGTACCTATACATGCTTCTAGTATATTTCTATCTAGAACTGCTACATAGTTTATATCATTAATATAGAACTGCTATTTAGAGATGTACTTTGCTCCTTCCTGACTGGAAAATATTTTTTCCAGACTGTGACCTTAGTAGACTGATTTCTGACACACTTGGGGATTGGAAGTTAATGATTGCAGGTATGATTATTTTGTCGTTAGACTTGTCTTGTATTTCTTGCTTGCCTTGATATCTCATCGTGCTTTAGTTTATGTGATTGAGTATTCCAGCATTAATTTATGATATCCACGTCTCCTTATGGAGTTGGGTATTCACGTGAGTTTGATTAGATAGTTACATGACCTAGACAGCGTTCTACCGCCGATGCTGCGGCGTAGGCTGGACGTACCCACGCACTCGTGCCCCTAAACCGGGTGCGGGTCGTGACACGTTTTAGTGGTGGCCCATGCAGGTCAGACTTCGCTAGTTGTGCGATATCGTAGTAGTGCGACATCATAGTTGTACTACTGCGTACCTGCTATAGAATATAGGACATAGGATACTAGGATGAGAGAGGATACTCAATCACAAATTCTTGAGAGATTCCTGGGATGACCCCTTGAGAATCTCATTATAAATTTTCCAATTTAAAACCTTCCCTCTTGTTCCCGTCTGCTCTCGCTTGTTGTTATTTGATCCTTATTGATCAGTTATTAAATTAAAATCTTGGTATCATTGTTGAGTTTGATTCTTGTTGACCAGTTGTTAAATTTAATTCTTGGTATCGTTGTTGAGTTGATTTCATATCGAGATGAATTTTACGGGCTAAATTTACGGTATCATCTGATAACATATGTTAATGAGGACAGAGAGAAAGGTAAAACGTCTACTTTGGTTATGGACCCTAGAGTTTATCGCAGCCATATTAGCTGTGGTGACGAGAACGTAGGAACCTGACTTGGATGTACATACTATAGTTATAAAACTTAGAGTCTCTCGCAGCCATACCGGTTGGCGTGGCAAAGATTCTAAATGACATGATTATAGAGTTACATACCTTAGTTACGAAACCTATCGTTTATCGCATCTATACTTACTGGCGTGGCGAGGATTCTGAGTGTCGTGATTTCAGACAGACGTGTATGATTATCAGGTTGTATCTTAAATTGGCTCTTAAAGTATCATCTCAAGACTTATCTATTTATGTCATTCCAGGACTTTGTTCCATCGCTTCTTTTCTTTACTAGCAGTAAAGATACCTTCAGTCCTTAACCCAGTTCTTTTGAGCCTTATTTCTTTAAGGATCCTTGTTAGTGTGATAATTAGTGACTTGCAATTTTGGTTGTGATTTGTATTAGTTGACTGAGTGTGACTTGTGAGTTGTAAGTGTTTCTTAGTTGGACATGTGAGCAGTAGGCTTTAAACTAGAGTTAGCCCTTAGCATTATACCTTGTACAAATGGTTCTAGGATAAGTGTCATTAGAGACTGTGAGTAGAAGGAGAGAATAGAGTATCAGTGATAGTTCAAGAGTTAGTACCAGAGCTAACATACCCGCCCTGGATAATCATGATTATACACTTGAGTGATCTATGTAAACAATTAGGTATCAAGGAATAGTATTAAGGATTAATGGGACATAATGTTCAATTTGATGATTGATATCGGGCGTGTTAAAGGTAAAGAAATTTATATGCATGAGGAGTTATAATGAGGTGTCATGAGTAGAGAAATATCGGAATAGGTAATGAAGATGGTGAAGCGTATCACAGATTAGTGTAACAGGCTATGAAAGGTTAAAAGGAAATACCTATACAACCATCGAGATGAGGAACCATATATATGCCCATGAGAGTAAAGAAACATGAGTGTTATAGTAGATACATGTAATCATGAGTTAAAATGAGCTTGATGGGATGATCCATTAATGAAGCTAGTGATATAATACCAAGAGTGCTAATGGTTCTATATCGAGGATTAGTCGAGAATAACGTTAATAACAGTAAGCACTCTGTGTGATGATAATTAAATGATATACCAGTTGACATAAATTGAAATCATGAAAGAAAATACAGGTGATGATAACTTTGATCATTGGAGGTAATAGTACAAGTGATTCAGGCAGTACAATTTTAGTACACAATTATAGACACTAGATGCATTGAGTGCACCTTGAGTATCAGAGACCGTAAGCACTGATATGTACATTTGTGGAGTTATAAATTAAAAAGTGGAAATAAAAAAATTTTATTTTTAGAATAATTGAGGAGTTGAGATTATGTCAAAATCTTTTTGAGGATTTCAAATATGAATTCAATAAACATGGTTAAGGCTACAAAGATTTTAGAAGTGATTAAATTTATTTCGATGTGGAGTATCTGATTTTGAGGAGGTATATGCATTTTATTTTAAAAGTTGTTCGAGAAGTTAAACCTTGACGATTATTTTGAGGATTAATTTTATGGTAGATGAGAGATATGAATATTAATATATGAGTAGATGATATACATGTGTAAGGATCTGGTGATTTGAGCATGATTGAGATGGCACCGCAGACTGACTTGGGTGTCCATCTAAAGTTGTATTGGAAAGAGCAGTATTTAGTATGGTGTTACACTTGACGTATATTTGAGTGATAAGAACGACTAGTATGAACAATTGTAGTAGGAACGGAAACTGACAGAGGGTATGGTACTAAAGAGATAGAGGTATCAACTTGGATGCATTATTGAATCATGGTTATATTAGAGATTCTTGGCATCAGATTTTGGCAGTAATAGACAGGTGTGTGCAATACAGATATATTCATGGATCTTGTGGATTAATGATTAGTTGATATAGGTACCAGTGTACAGGAATAGGAATTAGTTAGTGAATGTGCTAGAGTAAGTGTTTGTTAGAGATAGCAGATACCGCAAGAAATATGTTAGCAGGTTCTTTCTTTCCCTCCTAATGTTCTTTTTTCGCCTTTCGATTGATTGATTTTCCTAGAACTGTAGTTGTATGCATGATTTCTTGTTAGAATAAAACTAGTAGTACACCTTAACAGAGACTGAAATACCATGACAAAAGATACATGACCTAGATATTTTTCTTAAATTGCATGGCTGTAGGTAGAGAATCGAGGTTTGATTAAAATTCGAGGATAAACATTAACTTAAATGGAGAATTAAGAAATTCACAGGGCAAAAATTTGAGGAATTATTAATTTTAGGGAGGTCTTGATATGATGGAATTGGTTATTAAAAATTTGAGAAATTTTGGAAAATTATCATTATATTATGAATGTTGCATTGAAGATTCCGTAAATATCGCATTGTTGAGTATTTTGAGGAAAAAGGAAATCAGGAAATAAAATCATTAATGGAATAGTGTCGAATCAAATTCTCGGGAGGAGGATTTAGATTTGAATAAGCATCAATTGAATTTGAGTTAGGGGAGTAAGATGATGATGGATTAGTGAGTAAAAATTTAAATTTTTGGGATACAGATTTTTAAATGTTATAAATATACATTGATTGGAATTCAATTGGAGGATTGGATATTAAAATCCTTGAGTATTTAGATACGAACTTAACTTTGGAGGAGATTATGATAAAAATTGGAATGTGATTTTTAACTTGAAGATTTTCAGGAATATGATGTTATAAAATTTTTGAAAGGTTGTGAAATAGCAATATGGAATTACTTCATGATTATTTGGTTTAAAATTTAAATTTTGATAGAAACAATACAATGTGTAAATGCAATCATTAAGGACCTTAAATTTCGAGGACGAAATTTTTCTAAGGTGGGTAGACTTGTAACCTCCGATTTCCAATTTCCGATATAATTAGATTTTTAATTTATTTTAAATACCAAATTTTTAAAATATTTTCTCCTTGAATTCTTGTATTTGATTTTGAACAATGGTTGATTTTAGAAGACGATTTAAAATCTTTTATAAAAAATATTTTTCCTAAATGTCGCTTTCTTATAAAATAAATAGATAAATAATGATGTAAATATAATACTCTAGCTTCGAATATTTATTGGCTTGAATCATAAAATTATTTTTTTTAAAATAAAATTTATTTGAAGGACTAGTTGATAAAATATAATAAATCTTTATACTTATTGGGATAGTAAATAAATAAATTTCATACTTTCTGAGATTTTTGCAATATGCATTAATTAGTAGCTATTCGGAATCAGTTAGCCTTGGAAGCCTCTTAAAACATTTTTTCTTAAATTATATTTTTCTATTAAATTTACCAGGTTACCGTCTGCCATTCACACCCTCATTTTTTTTCCCACATGGAAACTCATTCATATCTAATCTGGGCCATCCATTATTGGGCCAATCCTCACCCTTCATCCCACACCCTCTCTCCCTATTTAAGTCCATCATCACCATTCCCAAGAAACCCTAACTAGCCCTCACAAATCCCCACAAGCCAACAAGCCACCACCATTTTGTGTGCTCGTGTCCGTGTGTCCAGCATCACCGTGTCAGCCGTGTTGGCCTCGGGTCCGACCCCGGGTGTCCTATCGTATCTATTCATTTCTTGTGTCCGGTTACAACATTACAACCAGATTTTCGTGTCCGACACACCCGGACACATCCACCTCCACCACAGCAAACATAATCCTCGTGTCCACCATCTGGACACATCCCTGTACAGTACACCCAACCCTGTGTCCGACAGACCCGGACACGTCCCCCACTGTGTAGTACATCAACCGCCGTGTCCAGCTCCGGACGCGACCCCGACGCATACAGAATTCAAAACCCTAACCTAGATCCCGCTGTCGCCGGCGACTAGGACTTCCTCCTCGAGCTGAGCACCGCCGCGTCGAGCTCGGAGATCCGCCTCGGATCCGCCTCAAATCCGTCGAACCCAGATCCGCCGTCGCCCTCGAGTTCCACTGCCGCCGGCGCCTCGGACCTCCTCACCCTCGCCGAGTCGACCGCCGCCTCGGATCCTCCTCGAGCCGAGCACCGCCGCGTCGAGCTCGGAGATCCGCCTCGGATCCGCCTCATCGTCGTCGAGCTGACCGCCGCTGCCTCAGATCCGGAGCCGACGCCGCCACTCTCGAGCGTCGACCACCGACCCCGGCGAGACCCCCGCGCCGACGCCGGAGAAAACCCTCGTGAGCCTCTTCCTCTTTCCCTCTTCTGTTAATGAATTAGGTTAGTTATAGTTAGTTTATAATTAGTAAATTAATTAGTTTATTAATTATATATATATTAGATTAGTAAGTAATAATTAGATTAGTTAATTAATTTACTAATCAGTAAATTATTGTTAATCAGTTAATTAATTTATAATCAGTTAATTAATTCTTTATCAGTTAATTAAATTATAAATTAGTTAATTATTCTTAATCAGTAGTTTATTTAATCAGTTTAGTTAATATAATTAGTTAATTTATATTTAATTTGTTTAGTTTTTATTTAGTTTAGTTATGTAATTAGTTTATTAGTTATATAATTAGTTTATTAATTATATATAATTAGTTTATTAATTATATATAATTAGTTTATTAATTATATATATTTTTAGTTTAGTAATATATATAATTAGTTAGTTAATAATAATTGGTTCAGTGTATGTAATTAGCTAGTTTTATGCAATTAGTTTATTTTTATGTAATAAATTAAAAGGGTTTTTGATTATGTAAAATATAATAATTTGTTGGGGTTTATATTATTATTTAAGAAATAGTTTCAATAATCAAAAATTAGTTCGAAATTGGTTATTTGGACTGGTAACTGAAATTACTAGAGATATATAAATATATGATGGCTTTTACATAAATTCTAGATTTTTATTAATAAACTTTCATTTGCAATTATTGTTCAAATAATTTTGAAATAATTTTCATTCAGTTAAGGTGTTACCTTAATTACAAACAAACGACCATTTCTCCTATTAGCCTGGTATCATTATCTCGATTTTCGTGCCGAACTCCGATCTTGGACTTCCTTATATAGTTTTTAGCTATTTGGACTGCTCCGGACCCATTGGAACTAACTGCTATTTCATTTGGGATCACCTTGAGGAGGGTGGCATTATATGCATTCTTTGATTTGTTATATATATATATATAAAATGTTTGATTGATATATATATATATACAAATAGGTATTTTGGTATAAAAATATATATTTATTAGTGTATATACACAAATACATATTTTGTACAATTACTAATAGACACTTATATATATATATTATATACATTTTTGGTATATACCCTGAGTGTAAATGTGTACTATATACGTATCCCTACTAGATGACCCTAGTTGACTAGAGCCATGCCTGGCATAGCCTTGAGGCCAGTGTATTTCTATTGTGTGTTAGTGTAGCATCTGATACAAGTGATATTATTATATGTTTATAGGACTGTCGGATTCTCCAGACGATACTCTGGGACAGGACATTGGTATTGACAGCTAAGGACCCAAGGCGAGTACATTCTCTGATTAGTTTCTAATTTATGATATCTCCTATGTTCACTGTATCTAGTGTAGATATCCATGCTCTTGACACGTTGGTTACACGGATTGGTATACACGGATCTCGTCATGAGATGTTATTTCTTATTCATGGTGTAGCTTGTACAAGACTTGTTTCCTTGTTATCTTGTGCATGTACAGTTGTTCGATTTCGAACCACAACTGCTCGCTTTGCAAGACAAAGCGACCAAGTGATACTCGCGCACAGATGCATGCTCGCTCGCCCGAATTCCCGATATTCCTATTGCCTCAAATGTATCATTCCAACCGTTCCAACCATAATCCCAATTATCCAACCGACTGCCTCAAATGCATAATCCAACTATCGTTCCAACAACCAAACACGTAAATTATTTCAAGCCACAATCCTACCAAGCCAACGACGTACACTCTATGCACGCCTCAGTGTAGTGATTCTCAATGTTTCAGCCCAAGTGTTCAAGCCTTTTACGTGTTTTCTATATTATTAGGCATGAAGGAGTAGAGGAGAAGGGAAAGAGCCCACTCACAATGTTTGATCCCGTTAGGCATCCTGTCCTGCCGATATGGCCAATCCCTTGAACCCGTGGTCCGATGCAAGCGCGATCTACTCAACTGGTATGACCGTGCGAGCAGGCCGTGCTCTCCAAATCATCCAACCGATCGGACTAAGGAAGAAGGCATTATCGCTTCCATCCAGCTATTCAGTACTGTTCTGAACGAATACCTGATTTCCATCGAACCCGCTAGCCATCTGCACATTGAAACCAACTAAATCAATCCTTATTCCCAAAATCCAACATTTCAAATGTAACCAGCATTTGATTTATTTAATCCGACTCAGCGTAATGCTCCGAACGGTTGCGGGGCGTTACAGAGTCGAAGAATCCAGGAGGAAACACCTTCTCGAGCTTACATAGTGTTACCGCAATGTCCTTCTCTTGCTTTTCTAGACGATCGACGAGCAACTTAGTACAACAAAGATCTCTGAAGAATATGCTCAGCTCTGTCAATGGGTCCCAAACGACCTGCGATAAGAATTCCCGAAATGCAATCGGAATTAACCTCTCCATAAATACGTGACAATCGTGGCTCTTCATACCCACCAGTTTGTTCTCCTTGAGGTCGACGCATCTTCTTAAGTTCGACACGTACCCGTCTGAAAACTTTAGACCCTGAATCCACCTACAAAGTCTACCTTTATCCTCTTTCTCCAGTGAGAAAACTGACTTAGGTTGCTTTAACTTTCTATTCCCCTCCTCTATTAAATACAATACAGGACGTCTACATATTTCTTCTAAGTCCAACCTGGCCTTCGGATTATCTTTCGTCTTCCCCTTTACCTCTATTACAGTATTAATTATGTTATCAAACACATTCTTCTTGATATGCATGATATCAAGGTTATTTCTGATCAGATTGGTGCTCCAATATGGCAGATCCCAGAATATACTCATCTTCGTCCAGTTATGGGTGCGACCAAATCCGTCACACTTGTACCAATTAGCAGGCTCTTCGATAGCACTTGGTAAATCTTTTACCTCTTCCCATATTGTGCATCCGGGCCACCTTGACTGTGGATTGGCCTTCTCCACAACTCCCGCACGAAAAGCATTTCGGTTCCTCCGGTACGGATGATCCTTCGGCAAAAATTGTCGATGACAATCGAAGAAGCACGGTTTGCCTCCGTGTTTCAAACGAAAAGCCTGAGTACGGTCCATGCAATACGGACATGAGAGACGACCATGGGTGCTCCATCCCGATAACATTCCATAGGCTGGAAAGTCGTTGATGGTCCACATAAGTGCTGCCCTCATCTGAAAATTTTGCTTTCTAGAAACATCGTACGTGTTGGCACCTACTTCCCACAGCTGATTCAACTCATCTATCAAAGGCTGTAAATACACATCGATGTTCCTCTTCGGATTGTTCGGACCCTGGATAATAACGGTTAGGAACATATACGGAGTCTTCATGCACATCCAAGGCGGTAGATTATACGGAGTGACGATCACAGGCCAACACGAATACTGGGAGCCCGAAAGTCCGAATAGGGTAAAACCGTCAGAGGAGAGCCCCAATATGATATTACGCACTTCCTCGGCAAAATATGGATACTCTCGATCAAAGTGCTTCCATGCTTCTCCATCGGATGGATGATCCAATACTCCTTCGATCTGTTTTCGCCTGTGCCAACTCATGTTTTCTGCAGTCTCCTTAACCATAAACAACTGCTGCAACCGCGGCGTCAAAGGCAAGTAGTGCATCGAATCGGTAGGCTTCCTTGCAGCGACAGACTTTCCTCTAACAATGGCCTTGTAGCGATCAGCACCACAGAATCTGCACGCATCTTCATCTTTGTCGTTTTTGTAGTACAACATGAACCCGTTGCGACATGCATCGATTTTCTCGTATCCCATCCAAAGCGATCTCACCATCCTCTTAGATCGATAGAAGTCTTCAGGAAACTTTGCACCCTCGGGCAAGATCTCCATAATCAAATCGAGCAGTCGATTATAGCATTCTTGCGACATGTTAAAATTGGACTTGATGCTCAATAATCTTGTAACCACCTCCAACGGTGAATGATCCTCATAACCAGGATATAGTGGAGTCCTTGCATTCTCCAGCAACTCCATAAAATTTTCAGCATCGGCATTTGGTACCTCCTCAGCTGCATCATAATTGTCCGAATTGAAACTAGGTCCCGCCGCATCATAATTATCCGAATTGAAACTAGGCCCCGCCGCATCATAAACCATGTTCACCAACCCGTCGTCGTAAGCATCGTGGTCGTGGACATCCATATACGGCTCCACATAGGGCTCCGACTCTGATGCTAGAGATACAAGTTCTCCGTGCGCGGTCTACTGATAGTAATTTGACGTGAAGCCCTTCGAGTATAAATGATATGTAACTTCCACTTCTGGATGATATTTTCTGTTGCGACATCTCACACACGGACACTTAATTTTGGTACCGTCCATGTACTGAGGGAACGCCTTGGCGAACTGCAGGAACTGCTGTACACCCTCAATGAATTTATCTCGCACATCGCACATGTCATCAGGATGACGGTTGTACATCCACGAACGATGACGCAGATAGTAATTCATATCCATTTCTAGATACTTCTGCAAAAATGACAGTATGTATCATATAAATCATTACATACAGTGGTTTATCACCTAACTTCATAACTTAACCGTACTATAAAAATTATAACTGATATAATACATACTTTTATTTATCAAAGTCTAAAATAAGCAATATTCAAAACAACTGAAAAGAGGCCAAGTCTCTTAGTTTTTTAATATTTTATACTATTGGTAAAAGCAAACAATAGTTTTTTTTTACTACTTGAAAAGAGGCCAAGTCTCTTAGTTTTTTAATATTTTTTCTATGCGTAATTACTTAACTTCCCATATTAAATTGAATGAACAATTTTAATTAGTAAGAACTTTTTTGGGAAAAAAAATCCACTGTGAAGTCTCAATTTTCTTATTATAAAGTAGTATAGATATATGGCTCATAGTATCCTAGTAAGTTGTGAGTTGGAAGCAAACAGACACACACACACACACACACACATAAAAATGGATTAGATCTTATGTTAAGCCTAGGCTTACAAGAGTTGCCAATGGCCTCTTTTGCTACATAGTGCATCCCTCGAAGCCCAGGCCCACACACACAGACATAAAATGGATTAGATCTTATGTTAAGCCTTGGCTTACAAGAGTTGCCAATGGCGTCTTTTGCTACATAGTGCATCCCTCGAAGCCCAGGCCCAAAGCTCATCTAGAGCAACTAGTTATCAATATAGTTGTTGTGTTTACTAGTTATCAATATAGTTGTTCTATAAATACAGAGGCATCATCTAGACAGGAGAATTCAGGAATTAAGGAATCATAAGCTAAATCTAGAATTTCCACAACTAATTCCTACTGCATTGTTCTATAAATATACAGAGGCAGCATCTAGATCGGAGAATTCAGGAATTAAGGAATCATAAGCTAAATCTAGAATAATTCTTGAATTCCACAACTAATTCCTGCTGCACCCATTGCTAAAGTAGGAATTGTGCAAACTCCAATGGTTTCTTCTCCTTGATCCCCTGAAGAACCTGATAATTGAATCAGGATCCAGATCCCCTGAAGCAGATAATTCTTGCAATTCAATAAAGCTAGGCTGTACTGTAGGGAATTTACAAGGTACTAAAGTAACTGTACATCACGAAGGGTCTCTACTTCTTATAGAGGCAGAGGGGATCATCATAGTAAGTAAAATATGGAGGACATAGTAGCAAGGCCTGTGGGGGGAGAGAGACATGGATGCTCAGTGCATACAAGTGCAATGCTCCTCTGCACAAGACAAACTAGGAAGAAATATCTATAGTGAAGATAGAATATTGTGTGTGTCAGTGTGTGTGTGTGTCGTGCCTGTGTCAGTGTCAGTATCAGTGTGTGTGTGTGTGTGTGTGTGTGTGTGTGTCTGCGTCTGTGTGTGTGTGTGTCGTGTGTGTCTGTCAGTATCTGTGTGCGTGTGTCATGTCTGTGTGCGTGTGTCGTGTCTGTCAAGTGTGTGTTGTGTCAGTGTCACATGAGAGAGAGAGAGAGAGAGAGATTACCTAGAGCTCGAGGAGGAGGAGGGGGTGCCGGAGTAGCCGCAGCCGTGGAGAGCCGGTCGCCGGAGAGGGGGGGGGAAATCGAAAACTTTCAAAATTTTCGATAGATGGGGGAAAAGAAAACTGAGCCCTAATTAACCAAAATTTAGCGATGTTTAACGACGTTAAATAAAAATGTCGCTAAAATAAAATTTAGCAACGTCAAAGACGTTGCTAAACACGTTGCTAAATATTTTTGATATATACGTCGCTAATTACGACGCTAAACATCGCTAAATCAGATATATTAGCGACGTTTAGCAACCTTAATTGAACTTATAGCGACTAATCTTTTAAAATCTTAATAAAAGTTGCTAAACGTTGCTAAATGTTGCCATTTAGCGACGTCTAGCGACGTTTTTTATGGAGTCGCTAATTAGTAACGTTTTTACTTGGAGTCGCTAAAATACGTCGCTAATCCCGCTGTTTTTAGTAGTGGTATCATAGATATCCTAGTTGGTGCACTATAGGTATTTATTTAAATGCCTCAATCTATATATATGTGTATGGTTAGTGATATGTATAGATATATTAATATCTACGTATTTGTGTGTGTGTATGAATGGTTATATATATATATATATATGTGTGTGTGTGTGTGTGTGTGTGTGTGTGTGTGTGTGTGTGTGAGTATATCGGGTAGCTTATAAGTGGGGGTGTACAGTAGTGTGCATCGGGTTTGCAATGGCAGCAAGCAGTGCAGCAGCTGCAGCAGCAAATTTGTAGCAAGAGCACCAGTATGCACTAGGCAGATTGCAGCAGCAAGCAGTGTAGTTTGTAACTGCAGCAGTAGCAGTATCAGCAGCAAGAGCTGCATCTGTGTAGCAGCAAGAGAGCTGCACCAGTGCAGCAGCAAGCAGCAAGCAGCAAGAGGTGCTGCAGCAGTGCAGCAGGAAGTAGCAATAGCTGCTGCAGTAGCAGCATGCTTGAGCAAGAGCATCTGCACACAACAAGTACAGCATTATCAGGCAGTCGAGTGGAATCTGGATACATGCATTTGGGGTTGGGCATCATTTGTACGTGAGTGTTAAGAGTGTTAATAAGGGGCAACAAGAACATAAAATACAGTGGGTAACAGTAGGGTGTGAGAGATTGGTGCCCAAAGTGATGGTGAGTATCAAGGGGGATACTCAAGGAGCTGGGGTTTGGATGTATGCAGGATTGGGTATCAGTGATTCATGTCAGGTTGAAATACCAAGGTATCATGAGATAGATACCAAGGTATGAGCTAGAGTTAGTAAATAGACCAAGGTATATTATTACCATTACAAATATGATAGTGGATACCTTATAGCTAACTGTGGCCTAGAAACCTAGTGCTAGATAGGTATTGGGTTGTGGGTATGTATATGTATATAGCTAGGTAAAGGGTTCTATATTAAGTTAATTGTGAATATGAGTTAGGCATATAGGATACTTAATGAATGTTGACTAGTATAGCTAATTATCTAAGGTATTGACTTAGAAACTCAACCAAGACCTAGTATAGCTAGTGTTAGCTAGTTAAAGATCAATTGAGACCTATTAACTTGGCATGGACCTAGTGAGCTAGAAATAAACCTAAAAATGGCCTAGAAATTTATATTAGTGCATTTTAACTCAGTTATCATCCATTACACCTAAGTGATATTGATATTTAATATATAGGACTGTGTGACCCCAGCTTGGGCATCGAGCAACACACCTTACTCAGGACCTCAGGCGAGTATATCTCTCTGTTAGTTTTTATTTCATGATAGTGTATATATCACGTGTTCTAGAACTGCGTACTTGATACTGACACTTGGTTACACAGACTGGTACTATATGGATCCCGTTAGGAGATGTTATCCCTTACCGTATTCAGAGGGTACTCCTTACACATGTATTTCATCATATGCATCGGGTATCGATTTTTATGTGCTTCATGTACATCCACTATTTTATGTGCTAATATGACTATATCATATTCATATGCGTAACGTGTCGTGATTGGATCCATGCATATTGGTTGGGGAAGGGAAGTAAAAGTTGGTTATGTGATCAAGCCCTATTTATCTCATGTGCATATCGATTATACACCTCATGTATAATCGAGTTACCTTTATACCTCATGTACAACCTAAGCCGATCACATAAGGAACTTGCGCTCTAAACCACATATCTAGTATTCCTGTTCTTCTGCTTGCAATTTATTTTCATATTTTTAGTATTTACTTTTCAGTTCTTTATTGTGATTATTTGTCTGTTCTCACATGTATTTTTATTTCTTAATACTTGTGCATCTTGTATCCTTTTCTATTACTCGTCATATATGCTTTACCATGTATTTGGAGTTGCTTTCAGAGTTTTGTGCTTCGCTCCTTTCCTGATTGGATATATTTTTTAGATGATTGGCTAGAGGAGCTGTGTCCCACCTATTATAGCCCGCAGGATGGTGAGCCACTAGAGGATACTCCCCTAGGGCAGGAGGACATAGTACCAGTGACCGAGGAGGCCTAGTTATATAGTTTTGGCCTTGTACTAGTCTTATATTGGACTCATGGCATGTATATATATATATTGTTTTGGAGAGTTGTTGAGCCTAGACTTATAGTATTGGACTTGAGGATATTTTATCACTCATATTTCTCTTTTATTCCATATCTTACTTTCATCCTCCTTAGTTTGATATTGTGATTGAGTATAGTTTACATTTATTAGATACCATATTTTTTCTCCGTTTGGAGTGGAGATGATTGACATGTACCATGCATATATTGTTTAAGATGTTTAGATAGTGGAGTTGACCCAGACAACGTCCTAGTGTCGATGCTACGACATAGGCTGGACGTACCCACATACTCGTGCCCGAATATCTGGGTACGGGTCGTGATACTGGAGCTGCTCCTATTGCAAAGAAGATATATCCAATGAATAAAGAAGAATTGGCTGAATTGAATAAACAAATTAGAAAATTGCTGGCTAAGAAATTTATTAGACATAGTGCATCGCCCTGGGGAGCGCCTGTATTATTTGTAAAGAAAAATGATGGAAGTTTGAGGTTGGTAATTGATTATAGAGCACTCAATGAAGTCACTATCAAAAATAAATATCCTTTACCATGGATCGATGAATTGTTTGATCAATTAGGAGGAGCAACGATATTTTTAAAAATTGATCTTAGATCCGGATATCACCAAGTGAAGGTTAAAAAGGAGGACATACAGAAAACAAATTTCAAAACCCGCTATGGATATTATGAATTCCAAGTAATGACATTCGAAATAACTAATGCACCTGCAATCTTTATGGACTTAATGAACATAATATTTTATCAATACTTGGATAAATTTGTAATTGTATTCATTGATGATATACTGATTTATTCAAAAAATGAAAAGGAACATGAAGAACATTTGAGGTTGTACTTCAAATTCTACGACATAAAAAATTATATGGGAAACTGAGTAAATGCAAATTTTGGTTAGACAATATTCTATTCTTGGGACATATTGTAAGTAGAGAAGGAATAACAGTGGATCTTAAAAAGATAGAAGCAGTTAAGTCATGGTCTATTCCTAAGAATGTAGCAGAGATTCGAAGTTTTTTTGGTTTAGTCGGATATTATAGAAGATTCATAGAAATGTTTTGAAGGATTACTGAACCACTTACCCGATTAATTCGGAAGGATGAAAAGTATATTTGGACTAATAAATGCCAATCAACATTTGAGGAATTAAAAAGGAGACTCATTTCTGCCCCGGTGCTAGCATTACCATCAGGATTTGGAGGATATGAGATATATAGTGATGCTTCTGGAAAATAATTGGGCTGTGTATTGATGCAACATGGACGGATTATCATGGATGTTTCTCGTCAACTGAAGACACATGAGAGAAACTATCCAACTCATGATCTAGAATTAGCAGCTGTAGTCTTTGCACTAAAATTATGGAGACACTATCTGTATGGAGAAATGATCAAAATATTTACAGATCATAAAAGTCTTAAGTATGTATTCACTCAGAAGGAGTTAAACATGAGGCAACGAAGATGGTTAGAGTTACTTAAAGACTTTGACGTGGAGATTGAATATCATCCGGGAAAGGCTAATAAAGTAGTTGATGCATTAAGTAGAAGACCCACAACATTTTTTATAAACACACCTAAGAAGATTTTAGAAGATTTAAGAAAAATGGGGATCGAGGTGATATGCCCAGTAGCAGAAGAAATTTTGGGCCAGTTTACAAATACAATCATCATTGGTGGAAATAATTAAGATGGCACAGAAAAATGATCTGAAATTACAAAAGTTATGGAAGCAGACAGAAAATGGATTACAAACCGGCTTAATTAAACATATGGATGGATCTGTAAGATTCGAAAGTCGATTGTGTGTACCTTATGGAGATCTCAGGATAGAAATAATATCTGAAGCACACAGTTCACAATATTCTATCCATCCTGGGAGTACGAAAATGTATAAGAATTTGAAACAGAACTTCTGGTGGCACGGAATGAACCGAGAGATCGCCAAATTCGTGTCAAAATATTTGGTGTGTCAACAAGTAAAAGCTGAACATCAGAGGATTGCAGGATTTCTTCAACCTCTACCTATACCAGAATGAAAATGGGAACATATTACCATGGACTTCGTATCGGGACTCCCAAGGACTCAAAAAGGGAATAATGCCATTTGGATAATCATTGATAGGTTGACAAAATATGCTAGATTTTTGCCATTTCGAGTTGGTCAGTCAACCAAAGTTTTAGCAGATATGTACATAAAAAATATTGTTAGCCAATACGGGGTACCAGTGAGTATCGTATCAGACATGGATACTCGATTTACTTTCAGATTTTGGAAAGGTTTACAAGAAAGCCTGGGTACTCATTTGAAATTTAGTTCAGCATACCACCTACAGACTGATGGTCAATCTGAACGGACAATTCAAACTTTAGAAGATATGTTGAGAGCGTGTATTATAGATTTTGGAGGATCCTGGGATAACCATTTGTATTTGATTAAATTTTTATATAAGAACAGTTATCAGGCCAGTATTAAAATGACACCATTTGAAGCCCTATATGGAAGGAAATATCGATCCCTAATATGCTGGAGTGACGTAGGAGAACGTCACCTCTTGGGACCATAACTGGTTACTCAGACCGTGGACAAGGTCAAGGCAATTCAAAGTCATCTTCAGGCAGCACAAGATAGACACAAAATATGGGCAGATAAACATCGAAGGGATTTGGAATTCCAAGAAGGTGATCATGTGTTCCTAAAGATTTTGCCTACATGGGGTACTATTAGATTTGGAACATGAGGAAAATTAAGTCCACGATACATAGGTCCTTTTGATGTACTAGAACGAATTGGAGACGTATCATATCGGTTGACTTTACAACCATCTTTGGAAGGAGTTCATGATGTCTTTCATATTTCCCAACTCGGCAAATATGTGTCAGACTCAAGTCATATATTGGATCATTCGGAAATAATCGTAGGTCCAACATTGCGCATAGAACAAAAGCCAGTAGAACTTCTAGATCGAAGGCAGAAGATTCTCAAGAACAAGACTATTTCTCTGGTACGAGTGTCCTGGAATAAAAACTCGCCAGGAGAATCTACTTGGGAAAGGGAGGAGGAGATGCGGAGACAATACCCGTATCTATTCAAGGACTAAGGTTAGTTCTAGTCTATGTTTTATTTATTTTCTTACCTCTTTTCTAAATTTCGAGGACGAAATTTAAATAAGGAGGGTAGAGTGTCATAACCTGTATTTTTTTATATTGTTTAGTTAAAATCATTTGCTATTATATTTTTCTTTTCTTTTCTTTGCACTTCAGCCCTAAAAAAAATTATTGTCAAAACACATAAATTTAGTATTTTGCAATAAAAACCCTAAGGAATTATTGCAATTGCAATATTTTTCTTTACCTAATAGGTGTCATATGCTTGGAAGAGAAGGGGTGATTCATCTTTAAAACATAATGATGAAGTTGTAGGTTTATTAAAAATATGGGTTTGAATTTGGTATTTGGAGAAAGGAGAGGGGGGGGGGGGGGTCCGGTCATCATCTCCTCACTCTCTTCCTCTCCATCTCTCTCCCTTACTCCCTTCCTCTCCATAATCTCCTCACCCTCTCATACTACTGCTGCTGCTGTTGCTTCCTCTACTGCTGCTGCAGCTACTGCCGGCTGTTGCTGCCGTTGACGGCTGACGCGCCGCCGGCCGCACCCCCGTCGGTCGTCACCCCGGTCGACCTCCTTCCCCTACGGTCCCTCTACTTCTCATTCTAAACTTAGGTATATATTTTTTCTTTCCAAATTTCTTTTCAATTGGTTTCAATTTAGATCCTTTACTAAGATCCTAAGTATATGTGTGTATTATTCTAAAACTTTAGGGAATAATTTGAAAGGGGTTAAGGAAGAATCAAGAATTTCTTCCAAATCGAAGTACTTAAAGCTAGGCAAGCCCTCTCCTTTTCCTTTCTTGAATCAATTTTTTTTGTTCCCTGGAATAATCAATTATGGAAATATCAAATTAGAATTTGTGTTCAAAATTAAGAATGCGTTTAAATTTGAATATATATTTATGAATCCATAAATATATTCAAGTATCTTTGTGTCCGTGTGTTCCTCATCATGAATTACAAGCCAAACTATAATATGTATATATATATATATATATATATATATATATATATATATATATATATATATATATATATATATATATATATATATATATATATATATATATATATAGTTTGGCTTGTAATTCATGATGAGGAACACACGGACACAAAGATACTTGAATATATTTATGGATTCATAAATGGAATGGTATTAATAATAATATTTTTCTTCATACAGTTATACTCATAAGTAATCTTAAGGTTATGAGTATATATGTATGTATATTTTGAGTGATTACTGTATTTGACTCAATAACATTTTCATTTTATATTAAGCTAGATTTTTGTTCTAGATTGACATATCATGAGCTTCGACCTAGAGAAGTATTTTATACACAATTCATGGTGTACTTAATTATCTAATTTAGGATGATGGAAAGACACGTTGAATTTGCAAATGGTAGAGGATGTAATGATACTTGATATAACCACTATCATATCAGTACACAAGTCCTTGAATATATGTGTATCTATTAGAAAACCTAATGCACAGAAATTAATTCGTAAAGTATATGTGGATACTTGGACTAAGTTCCTAAGGAGAAAAAGCTCTAAATAAGTATAAATAATAAAAAAATACAGTAGTATGACGAGTGGATATTTATGATTTATTTTCAAGGGATATTCTGCTTATGAATGTGATAAAGTCAACGGACTATGGCAAGACATAATAATAAATAAAAGGAAAATTTTATGAGGGTTACATGAAAATACTTGAGTTGGTTTTTGAATTTTAATAAGATTATATTAAGCTCCAATTTTGGTATAGATGAGAAATTTATCCTGGTTATTACATTATTTTGAGATGAAATGACCTTATATGACAATTGAAATGATAACTAGAGTTTAGTATCTTTAAATTCGAACGACGAATAAGTTGTACAAAATGGATTTGGATATTAAAAATTATGGGTATTATTTGTTGTTACCATTATTAAAAGCCTAATGTTAGTAAAAGGCACCGGATTGAGTATATATATATGTATATATAAAAGGATTTCGATCTTTCCGGAAGTACCAATTCCACTATAGGAGATGGTTCCATGTCTTATGATGATCAATTTTTTACAAATGTAAAAGAAAATATTACCTTGACTTTATGCAATATTTCATGATGCTTGTATTACTAATTAAAATTCTTGATTTTTCTAGCAAACAGAGCATTTGCTTAATAGCAAGGGTAAGTAAGCTTCAGTAAGAAATTTTTTTCTTGAACTTTATCCATATTACCTGCATGTGCTACCGGTATTGAGAGTTGCTCCACCGAAGGGGTCGACGAACCCGAAAATTCTACGAAGGGTTGCTCTCTAATATAATTTTTCATTCTTGAACTTTATCCATATTACCTGCATGTGCTACCGGTCTTTATTTTTTTTAAATTGTGAAATTTTGGAGTCCAAAATATAAATGAGACTCTGCTAAAATTTTCCAGAATTTTTAGAGATAGTCGTTTCAAAAAAAATTGAATAATCAATTGTTCTCTAGTATAATTTTTTTAGATGTACAGGTTAGGCCTAAATGTACTTCGATTGAGGTTACAACAAAGGATATCATTTTTTTAATGCTACAGAGGGCATTTGCCTTAAAATACTTGAATGGAAGAATGGGATTCATATAGCTGACTCCAGAATTTCTGACAAGTGCTTAGTTGTTGTTATAGAGGCAATTTCGCGCTCACTTGGCTGCTAATGGAAGGACTTTAGAGACCTTGTGGCTCCTTTTTGAGGGTTTACCGCCAACAAGTGGAAACTCTACAAATATGTGAATTATATTTTTTGTACTAGGTTGTGATATCCTGATGGAATTTCATCCTGATATAGAAGCTAGTTTCATATTTTAGGGAAATAACTAATTTTGATTTATACTTGTGCTATAAGGGCGAAAGCTGAGCCCAATTTCGACATGTTTAATATATGGGCTAGATAGGTTAATTCATTTATGACTCAAAACTCAAACAATCTTGAAGTACTAAGATAGGGTATAGAGTGTCATGACCCGCACACGGGTGTTCGAGTACGAGTGCGTGGGTACGCCCAGCCTACACCGCAGTGTCGGCAGTAGAACACTGTCTAGAACTAGTACTGTATAACTAACACTTCATAATATAAAGA
>JAYESA010000015.1:74525874-74550874 GCA_036927795.1 Iris macrosiphon | reverse complement strand
GCCCAAACTCGCCTGCAAACTCCTCCAAAAATGAGAAGTGAAACAACTATCCCGATCCGAGACTATGCTGACGGGAACCCCATGTATCCTGACGACCTGCCTCACATACATCTCTGCCAGCTTCTCCGTAGACAAACCCACCTTGAAAGGCAAAAAGTGGGCCGACTTGGTCAACCTGTCAACGATGACCCAAATCACGTCTTTTTCCCGTGGAGATCGTGGAAGTCCGGACACAAAATTCATAGTAATGTGCTCCCACTTCCACTCTGGAATGGGTAATGGCTGAAGTAAACCTCCTGGCCTATGCCTCTCGGCTTTCACTTGCTGGCACACTAAGCATCTAGATACAAACTGTGCCATTTTTTTCTTCATGCCATACCACCACACACTCTCTCGCATATCCCGATACATCTTGTTGGCACCTGGATATATGGAATACTGAGAGCGATGTGCTTCCTGTAACACTTTTTCACGCAGCTCCCTACTAGACACACACAATCTAGCACCATGCCTCAAAGAACCATCCTCAGTAATGGTGAAATTATTCTTTAATCCTGCTCTCACCTGAGCTATGATGCTTCTCAGAGATATATCCTCATACTGGGCTGCCTTGATCATGTCCATCAACTCTGAGTGTATCTGCAACCCCCACATCTGCATAGCAAACCAGGAACTATCACCTCAAGGCCCAAGCTCTCCAAGTCCTCCAACAAATATAGATCCTGTGTCAACAACATATCTACCGGATATCCGCTCAAGGCATCGGCAACTATATTGACTTTCCCAGGATGATACTGCAAAGATATGTCAAAATCCTTTATCAGTTCCAACCACCGACGCTGCCTCATATTCAACTCCTTCTGAGTGAAAACGTACTTCAAGCTCTTGTGGTTTGTGAAGATCTCCACACGCTCTCCGTACAAATAGTATTTTCACAACTTCTGGACAAAGACAACTGTTGCCATCTCCAAATCATGGGTATGATAGTTCTTCTCATGAGGACATAATTGTCTGGATGCATAGGCAATCACTTTTCCATTCTGTTGAAGAACACAACCCAAACCTTTCCCCGATGCATTACTATAAATAGTGAAACCTCCAGACCCTGATGGCAACGTCAAAATAGGAGCTGACGTCAACCTCTTCCTCAATTCCTTAAAAGCAACATGGCACTCCTCTGTCCAAACAAACTCTGCATCCTTCCTGGTGAGTCTGGTCTTCGGCTCGGCAATTCGAGAGAAATCTTTCACGAACTTTCTGTAATATCCAGCCAATCCTAAGAAGCTTATAATTTTTGCAACAGAGCTTGGAGTGGCCCAAGATTCTACGGTAGCAATCTTCTTTGGATTAACTGATATTCCATCTTCAGTCACTACATGTCCGAGAAACTCCACTTTGTTTAAGAAAAACTCACATTTAGAGAGTTTTTCATAAAGCTTCTCCTTCCTAAGAGTTTCAAGCACTATCCTTAAATGCTTCTCGTGTTCTTCTAGCGTCTTTGAGTATACAAGGATGTCATCTATAAACACTACTACGAACTTGTCCAGGTACTGGTGGAATACCTTGTTCATCAAGTTCATGAAGACTGCCGGTGCATTAGTTAACCCAAACGGCATCACCAAGAATTCGTACTGGCCATATCGAGTCCTGAATGCAGTCTTCGGAATATCTTTCTTTTTCACCTTTACCTGATGATATCCGGATCTCAAGTCAATCTTTGAAAATATCTTTGCGCCACTCAACTGATCAAAGAGATCATCTATTCTTGGCAACGGATATTTGTTCTTGATTGTGAGGTTGTTCAGGGCCCTGTAATCGACGTACATCCGCACCGATCCATCCTTCTTTGGCACAAAAAGTACCGGGGCTCCCCAGGGCGATGAACTTGATCTGATGAATCCCTTGTCGTCTAATTCATCGATCTGTTTCTTTAGCTCTGCCAGCTCATTGTTGTTGATCCGGTAGACATGCTACGATATTGGTTCTGCTCCCGGTATTAGATCAATAGAGAATTCAACATCTCTATCTAGCGACAATCCTGGTAACTCCTCGGGAAACACATATAAGAACTCAGCAATAATAAGATGCAGTAGCTCTTTCTCCTCCATTATAGCTTTACAAAGAATTCTACGATCTGGCTTCTTTGTCTTTCTAGCAAACTTGAACTCCGGCTCTCCTGGAGATCGAAACAACACACGACCTCTACGGCAGTCAATGCTAGCAAAGAGCATATCGAACAAATCTATTCCAAGGAGAATGTCAAAACTTGGAAGTGGCATTATGAGTAAGCTAGCAGACAAAACATGGTCTCCTAATGTAACGTGATACCCCTTGCAAATATCACTGACTAGGATGATGCCTCCCCCAGTCGTGATCTTATAGTTTCTACTCAAGGGTTCCACTACTAAATTATGCTTAAGTACAAAAGACACAGATAATATGAAACTATGGGATGCACCAGAATCAAATAATGCTACGACTAGAATAGAATCGAGAACAATGAAACCTGCTATAACATCACCGGTGGGCTCAGTTTTCTCGATAGTTGTAGCAAAAGCTCTGCCCTGCTGAGGAGCTCCCCTTTGCTGGTACTGGACAAATTGTTGTTGTTGTGTTGGAAGTGGAGGTCCCCTCTGCTATTGTACCACATATGGCTTAGCTGGTCCCTTTTGATTTGTTGCACCTCGAATATGATAATTGTTTACATGATGTCCTGCAGAACCACAGTATAGACAGACTCCAAGTCTTTTTTTGCATATTTCCCAGGAATGTTCCAGTTTCTTGCAAAAATGGCAAAAATGGGTCTGTTGGATCTGTCTTTGAGAATGTGGCTGAGCCAAAAATCTAGTTGGGATATTGCTGCTGTTGATGCTGGAAAGTCCTCGGCTGGAAATGGGAACATTTTGCTGGTCCCGTGCTGCTGCCTCCTTCGAACGCATTCTTGTCCCGCTTGGGTTTAAATTCCATGTCCACCTCGATCCTCTGGGATTCTACTACAATCGCAGCAAAAGTCGTGATACTAGAGGGGATAATGACTCAAATTTTCTGGGCCAAGCCTTGTCGGAATCTGCGAGCTCGGTCCTCCGAATCTCTCACCATATATTTCGCGAATCGGCTCAGCCTGCCGAACTCTGCAGCATATTCATCTACTGAGAGACTACCCTGATCCAAGTTCTGGAATTATTTCTCTAGAACGCCCTGGGCTACTGCGGAAAAGAACTTATGTTTGAAAATGTGTTTGAACTGGTCCCAGGTTAGGTCTGGATTAACAAGTCTGGGCTTATTTGTAAAACCCCTAATCCTAAAAACCGTATTTATCCTTTTTTATTAATTATTAATTTAATTATAGCAATTAATGGCTAATTAGGAGAAATAAATTTTATTTAATTTTTATTTTAGGTGTTTGTGAACCTAGGGGATTTATGGGGCCATTAGGAATTTTTTCGAATTTATTTCATGTAGGAGACCCTTTTAGCAGTTGCTAAATTAATGGTATACATTAGTATAATTCGAGATTTTTCTATGGGTATATATATATATATATATATATATATATATATATATATATATATATATATATATATATATATTTAAAAGAAAAAGAGTTAGAAAGAAAAAGGAAAAAGAAAAATAGATTTTTAATCCCTAATGGATCCTTAGCTAGACCCTACCCACTTAGCTAAACCCAAACCCTATTCTCTTCTCACCCCACCCGCTGGATTAAGCCAACAGCAGCGCCCACATCCCCCCTTTCAACAAAGCAACAGCAGCCAACAAACCCAATACCCCCACGGCACGCGCGTTAAACCCCCCTCTCGATCTTCTTATATATATAATCATATTATTCATCCCAAAACCCTAACCCTAGATTATCCTTTTCCTCCTTTTCCCATCTAGACCTGAACGCCGCCGCCACTGCAGCCAGAACCGCCGCCCAGGCCGCCCAGAACCGACCCCGACGACTGCGACCCCGAGCACCGCAACTGCAGAATTCAACAGCAGGGTACCTATGTTCCCGCGTAGTTTTCCGTCGCCTCGCTGAACCAAACGTCACCCCGTCTTCACCGGTATGCTCATCTCTTAACCCTCTTCAATATCTGTATGATAGTAGACCTCGAACAGCGCGTAACCCTAGGCGAAAACAGCGTCAAAGTTGGCAAAAAATGATACTTTTTGGGTATCGCAGAAAACTGCGGTGACCACCTATATTCCCGGATTCGGATCTCCCACCACAGAGATCCGAATCTGATTTTTCTTTTTGGTATATGGAGACCCCTTGACCTAGTTTAATTTTTGTTAAATAACATTAGATTATTAACTGCTGTATGTAGAATTAAATCTGCTGGAAAACCTCGAAAACATACTTTTTCTAGATTTCCAAAAATTGTGAAACGGAGCGTGCCCCGCCAAACGGGATCGCCCCACCGTGTACCAAGTGTACGAAATAGTGCGCACAGTGTACCCGGAAATATGAGAGTTCGCGGAAACTGATTCAGACGCGTATGCACGTCAGAATCAGCCCGTATCCGCGGACAAACCCCATGTCGTAACTTTTGCGAAAGCTGTGCACATTTTTTGTACGCTTGTCAGATTGTGACGAAACTTACGCCACTGGACTCGTGGTAATGCGCTGGTCCTGTGACCCAATTTTCACGCAATTTTGAGATAATTGACCAAGTCGCCAATTGGCGGGCCCTACGGTTGACTTTTTGAGTGAAATTGTGTTCGGCCCATCGGAATCCATATTTGGATATGCCGTTGGGTTCGTATTGACGTTTAGAATTGGTTTGACCTATAATTTTATCCCATTTAGAGACCTTTACCCTTGACACGCTTTTCGGTACAAAGTGGGCCACATGTAGACCCCACTTTGACCCAAAATTACTGTTTTGCCCCTGTGTCCAAATTGGACGAAAGGGAAGTGTTTTCTTGCTATTTAGCTTATTCTGGGAACGTTGGTGATATCTATTTCAGCATCCGGAGATATTTGTTCTGAGGCCATAGCTTCTGATCCTGTGCGCGTGACATCTGGACATTACACTTTGCATCTCTCTTGCCAGGCAAGATACCTTGTCAAATTGCTTACAGTATTTTGCATGCTTAGTATATTCTGTATATTTATTGTATTTCTGTTTATTCATTGCATGTGTAGTTTTTTCAGTCATTACTATATATTAGATATGTTGACACACACACTTGACACTTAGTATCATAGAGGACAATCAGTAGGCGTATGGGCTTTAACCACTCTGGTAAACCGTAGTAACTAGCACGCACTATGGTGGTCGTGTCCGATGGTCTCTACCCCCAAGGTATGTCGATTGATGGAGTCACGAGGGTCGCTACCCCCGAGGTATGTCGGCTGATGATGTTCTAGATGGGTGTGTGAGTTGTGAGGCTTAGATCGAGTAGCCTACCCTTGCCCATACGTCGAAAAGTTATCCTCATTTGCATTCATATAGATTGTCTTGTACAGCGTACTTATATATTTTCAAACATTATGCATGTTTACTGTATTCAAATTGGCTTGCTTCTATGTATCTTGTTACGTCCCTCCGAGGACCTGACCCTTCCAGGTATCGCTGTTCTTGAGTATTCGCAGGAGCACAGATTTGGATGGTTACATATGTTTCGAGAATGTCTTCTCTTCGAGCCCCGTGGTCGTTAGTTGATATTCTTATATTGTGTTTATTGTGTTGTACTTTTCCATTCGAGTTGGTAGTGGATTTGTTTCCATCCAACTATCATCCTTAGGTACTTATATTGAGATCTAGTTTCATAGATACTGGTTATTTATTTATATTAATTTTCGTGGATGAGATTTAGATTATACCCTGTGACTTGTGACATATGTTTATACCACTTGTGGATTTGATATTCATATTACAGCGTACGTATAGGTTTTGGTTTCCATATATTGGAGTTTCTATATCCATGCGGCTGGCATGCTTACGTATCCTAGTCCTACGTATTTTTGGGACTGGGGCGTGACATTATTTCTGAACCAAGTGCAGGCGATATCGTGAAGCTGCAAGCCTACATCCTCTATCTTCAGGTCTTCCGGTATCCGAGTAAACCGCATATTTTGCTCGATATCCTTGATCCATTCATCCGTATATAGGATCCCTTCAGTTCCCTTGAACTCCCGATGAGCCATCTTCTTGAAGTCCAAGATATTGTTCATTTTCTGTTGAACAGGATGTTGTTGCTGATACACAAACTTCTCCATAGATGCCAAAGTCATATGATGGGAACTCTCAATGCTTTCTTGCATCATTTTTGTTTTTTTCCTCTGGGCCTCAGTCTGAGCCTTCTGCGCCCCCAGCATACATTTGAAGAGCTCATATAAATGTGTTCCTTCAGTGGACATGCCTCCAGTGTTCGATGGTACATCTCCTTGGGATGGAAGTAAAAGAGGAGAAAGAAGATACTCAGAGACAACTGGAGCGTCATCTGCAGCTGCTCCTGAACAACCGGGTGCTCTGGTCTCGCGTGTCCTTCTGGAATATGTTATATGTGTCATTCTGGAATATGATAAAAAAATAATGAGACATCATTAAGGCACGAGATAAGATATTATTTAAGAAGGATAGAAATTGGAGAAGATATCAAGTCATTCAGGGTGATTAAGATTAAAAATTTAATTCAGAGTTGAAATTCCTAGTTGTGATTGAGTATTTCCTATTCCTAATATCGTATATCCTATTACAGGCTCGTAATAGTACTCTAGTCCTAAGTACTACTACAATATCGTACTTCTTACAAAGTCTGACCTGCATGGGCCACTATAAAAATATGTCACGACCGTACCCGAGTATTCGGTACGAGTGCGTGGGTACGCCAGCCTACGCCACAGTGTCTGCAGTAGAACGCTGTCTGGAATTAGTACTGTAAAACCAACACTTTATAATATAAAGGAAACAGATATTATACTCAATCACAAAACTACGGTAGGTGAAAATATGTTGTATATATATGTGTGTATATAATGGTTACAGTACAAAATCTTGTATTCATAACTCATACAACTATAGTAAGTCTGCAAACTTTAACTATTGTCATAACTAGGTCTCCCACTTGCGGCCTTCCTCGATCCTCCTGGAGGTAAAATCAGGCGCGAAGCTATTTTCCAAAAATCCATAATAGATGGGACACAAGTCCTTCTAAGTGCTAGCTGAAATATTATCCAGTTAGGATTGAACGAGAACAATTCTAATAGCAGTTTCAATACATGATAAGGACTATAAAACAGTGATAGAAAAGTAGTACATGATGGATAAATAAACTGATATCAAGGCATAGTAAGAAATAAACAGGAAAAAATGAATAAATAGAGAATATGTCATGTATCAACAAGAAAATCTCTAGTCATTAAGTGTTTTGAAATACTAGTTTGATTATGTGATCGGCTTAGGATTGCACAATGGGAGCCGGTTAATCATACGTGAAGTATATGGTTAGCCTTTGCACATGAATTATATTTGCACAGGATTAAGGGTATGATCACATATAAGCTAGAATTTTTCCGTCCCGACTAGCATACATGAATCACACGAATATCAAGTATTATACAAGATCAAGGTCTAAAAATACAAGATATGCTAGTCCGTGTTTCTTCATGTCAGAAATCAAGTACAACAATACTACATATGTTATAGAAAGTATCAGTAAGAAAACCATCAGAGACTGTACTCGCCTGGGGTCCAAAGCGGGTGAAACAAGTCAGAGTATGTGACGAGGTCCAAATAACCTATATCATAAATAATTCACATTAATTGGTGAAATATAATTAAGTAGATTTAACCCACTAGATTTTTAGGTCAATTTTATATTATTTCTGGTTTATAGATGGGACACATATCTATATAAAAACTTAAATATAAAATAATGTATATATAAGATATATTTATAGATACTTATATATATATATATATATATATATATATACTGCTGCTGCGCGCTGCTCTGCTGCAGCTACTGCTGCATGCTCTGCTGCTGCTGTATACTACAGCAACTACTGCTGCAGTCACTACTGCTGCTACAGCCACTGCTTCTTTGCTGCTGGTGATGCTACTGCTCTCCTTCATTTATACTCTCATTTGTATATGCAATAATTTTATGTTAGTTTTTATTTTTTAAATGTTAGGATACTCGTGTTTATTTAGTGAATTTAAGTTATGTAACGTGCAAAACGAAGGACAGCCAAAATATGTGTTTTGACAACCATAATTGTACAGATGGGCAGCCAAAACGACGGACGTATTCCTGGAGGGCATACTAAGGAATTAATAATCCAGCACGTGAGAAACATATATCTAGTTTGCTATTTTATGGGAAGGTACAATAAAATTTAATTGTGTAAATCAATATGAATTATATTTTGTACATGTCTACTAATAACATCGTCTATGTTTTTCATATATAGCAATACAGTTATACTAATGATGAACGGTGCCGAGAGCATGTCTCGTGGCGTCACGATAACAAACTTGGATATTTGAGGTTAAGCGACCACCAGGTGGCACTGTTAAAAATATTTGGCTTTTATTATGTTGACAAAATACAATTTATCTTCAGTTTAGTTGAGCGTTGGTGGCCCGAACGAAATACCTTCCAGCTACCATTCGGAGAGATGGGTATTATTCTAGCAGATGTGGCAAATATTTTGGATTTACCTATTACGAGTGAACCTATAATATTTGATAAATCAATTTCCGCCGACACTATGATTACAAAGTACTTAGGTGTGGAGGCGCCGCGTAATAAACCTAGAAAAAATCTTGTGACGTTTACGTGGCTCCGTCACAACTTTTTGCACCTAGATCGTATTGGTGATCAGGTTATCTCAGTGGATGATGATCGGGTAAGTATGATTTTTTTTTCGCAACTTATGTTATTATTTACGTAATATATTTTTAACTTAATTTAAATTATTTTTTCATCATTTGTTCAGGTCATTGCTTGCACCAGAGCCTACTTGCTAGGTTTATTAAGCGGAATGTTATTTTCAGACTCATCAGATTTAATTTATTTACGTTTTCTACCTTTTTTGTAGACCTGGCCGCACATACGCGCCACGCTTGGGTAGCATCAGTGTTGGCATATTTATATAGTTCTATGACATATTTTGTACAATTTGAAGATGTGGTGAAACGAAAGTAAATTTAAGTGGTTGCGCGACATTAATACAGGTATAAAAATATGTGCACTTATATCATATGAAAAGTTTTACTTAATTTCATTTACATTGAAAATGTGTGCATTTATATATATGCTCGTATTTTCTAGGTTTTGTCCTACAAGCACTTTCATAGGCTAGTCTCCCGCATTAATACTGACGTTGGTGTCTTCCCATCAGCTTTACGGTGGATACGGATGCAGCAGATCCAGTACACTTTGAACATGCGGTTATCTCTTTATACCGGGACAAATTTGATACACTAAAGTATAACAAGATAAAATATCTGTATTATTATTTTATAAAGCCATTATGATCATTATCTTATAATTTTTTGTCATAAAATAGGTGACATACTGTCCGTATCGGCTTGAGCAGAATCCTACTGAAATACAAACAACAGCCTATGACCTTAGTATCCATAGTTGTTTCCTAATATTCGACGGTGAAATCATGTATCATCCAACTGATCGTGTTATGCGACAATTTTGGATGAAACAAAAGATTCCCGATGAGCCACCATGTTTAAACCGTAGTAGAGAGAGTGCAGCTAAAAGAGCACGCAAAATGATTCCATAGTGGAATTCTAGATTGGAGACACAATCCGCGGTACAGTCGTCTCAACTAATGGACTCTATATATGAAGGTAAGTTATTTAAAAAGTTGAACAAAATAAAATTTTCAAAATTATATGAAATTATACTCTCATATTTGTTTAAATGGTGTAACATTAGGTGATATTGCCTATAGATCTTGGTGGGGAGCACCCCTTATCAGTAACCGATCCTACTGATATGAGAGACCCGTTGAGCACAGTAGTAAGATCATTTTTGGATGATGTGCAAGCAATTCCGACTCCCCCAAACCCTTCGTTACATATTCCATCGGATTATCCTCAAGGCTTAGTTAGTCGACGGCAAGCATGTCCGTGTAGAAAGTATACCAATGTTTGGCATATGGATAGCCCGTCTCAACAAGATGACGAGGTCCCTTAGCAGGCTGAGCAGAGCAGTTTCCAGTAGGCTGACCATGGCACTTCCAGCAGGCTGACCAAGGAACTTATCAGTGGGCGAGCGAGGGGACGTCACAGGCATGTACCCCACAGATGGACCGAGAGGCGGGCGAGGGGACATCACAGCCTAGTTGTGACTATTGGGATTATTACATGCAGATGGCCACTTCTATATTTGATACACCATAGTTTGATACGGCTACTCAGTTATTTGTGACTCCAACAACGTCGGTGTAGACATATGAGACTGATAAATTTGACCCATGGGCACCATTGCTAGGGGAGAGACCCGAGAATACAATATCAAGAAGAAATAGACTTGGTCTTAGGCCAAGGCCTCGTAGGTATTGTGGTGCCTCAAATACCGATCTGACCGGGATGCGCACAATATAATTGGGCTTGTGGCTAGTCTGTCTGAGTCGTAGTTTGGTGTTTAGATCTTCGGCATCCTCGTGCCACGGACGAAATGCCATGATCCTTTCCAACTCATGGGTAGGCCTCTATTGAAATAAGTCCAATAGTTTTCATGCTTTGTTGCTTGGTTTTCTTGATGTCGCTTTGGGATTTTATTTTGGTGTTGCTTTCGATTTGCATGGTTTTTGCTGTTGAATTTTTCGCTTGGAGCTTTGATTCTTGGGAAGTTCGGAAGGAAGGATAGACAAAGAATTCTAACCCGGTGCTCGTGCTATTGCAGGTCCGCGTAACTGACGTTTGATCGTCGCTAGGCGGGACTCCTTCTTTCAGCACTTTTCCTTAACCAGTAAGTGGTTTGGACCCTTCTTTCCTACTTTTTCACGTCCATATCTCTAATATTTCAAACGTTCAATCGATGATGCCCGACTGAACGCCTAGGAAATCCTTAGCCACAATGCATACCAGCCACTAAGTAAGGAACATGGGTATTGTAGACTATACTTGTATTCATAACACCTTATAAATACGAGCTTCATTATTAAAGGAATTGGGTATTGGTTGCGCCCTGGTGCCTCGGATAGAGTTTGGACCCACGGGATACCAAAATCGGAACACGACTTGAGAAAATATGAACTGTTGCATAAGTATATATATTGCTGCTTTACTTCTTCTGTTTCATTTCATGCATTGCATGATATTTGAACTGTTCATGCATTTGCATGGTCTGGGATAACTTGTGCACAAGGTTTGGCATTTTCTCGAAACGGTATTCTGGGGCACTGGAACCGTATCGACCCGGAGGAAAATATTTGATCATGCTAGTCGCGATGCATTGCGGGACCTTCGGCATGGCTTGCTACCCGGGCTGACAGGGCGCGCCGCAATGCTTTGGATAAGTCCCCATGGTGTCGATCACACCAATGACCGCATAGAATAGAACACATGCTAATTTATTGTCTTGTGTAGATGGTAAGTATACTTGTATTTCGTTGCAGGGAAGGCGTGCATCGGTTGAGTAAGCAACCGATGTACTTGATGGATTCAATATTATTTTTTTTGTTCCTATAAAAATATGCAACTGATATGAACTGAATTCACTTAGTTCTCTATAGAAAGATCATCTTAATGCATGCTCGCCCCTAATAAGCAAGTGTTGATTTAGGCGAGTGGGTTCATCCCGCTCACCAGTACAGCTGACTACTGACCCACGTTGTCGGAAACTATTTCAGGCACTCAGGCGGTGCCACGCTAGTGGATAGACGAGAAGACATTAGAAGTTTCTATTTGAAGTATAGTTAAAGTCGGTTCATTTTGGAGGCATGGACTTTCAATCTATACAAGGGCATAATGTACGGACGACAAGACTATCTGATGGAGTGCGTCCTACCTTTTGAGTTTTCCTTTTTTTGTAATACAAACCAAGTAGCCGAGAGGCGCATCAAATATAAACTCTATGTAAATTACTTTGAAATATCAATGAAAAGCATGTTCCTTCCTATACTTGTGTTCAACTATCTGTGAATGTGTTTTCTAACTTGTGTTTTCAAATGGGTTCCTATCACTGCACGTTCTTGCCTTGTGCGAGCGCAACTCTAGGCTCGCACGGCATCACGCCCTAGCGAGGTTGATCAGTTCTGTAAAGGATCTCGCAAGGACGATTGACCCATTCGGGATCGTGGCGTGACATATTTGTATCAGAGCACGACTTCACTTCCTTGGGTTTTCAAAAGATAATCTAGGAGTTTTATGCGCCTCTCGATTGAGTTGCATTTGGTGTCCGCTACATGAGATGAATCTCCCTATACAATGAGCCCATAGATAAGGATTTATCATTTTGGAGTGTTGACAAGCTATTCTCTTTTGTAGCAATGTCTAAGAAAAATACAGCCACTGCAAGCGGTGCTCAGCCCATCCAGAGCGATCTGGCAAGTTCTGGAGAATCCGGAGGAGCGGGTTCAATTAATATGACCGAACAACTCATGCATCTAATGGAGGTGCAACAACAACAAGCTGCCACTCAACAGGCGCAAATTTAGGTGCAGTTCACTGCTCAACAGAAGCAGATGGATACCATGATGCAATTGATCGCATCTTTGGTACCCAGCAACGAAGGAGCCACGGTGACGCTTGTCACGCCGCCGGCTGTGGCGGTAGAAGACGAATCCGAGAAAACTCAGCCCCCCGCTAGGAATACCTGCAGAGCGGCGGAGTTCACCAAAATGCACCCACCAACGTTCAACGGACGAGCAAAACCGGACGTGGCGATGGGATGGATTACAAAACTAGAGGGACTCTTCAACCTGGTTGGCATTAAGGGGTCCAAACGAGTGGCTTGTGCATCAGTACAACTGGAACTATGGGCACATGATTGGTGGAAAGCCACCAAAGGGATTTATGATGCCAATCACAACTGCAAGATCACCTGGGAGATGTTCAAATCTGTCTTTATTGAACAATATATCCCACGGGCCGTGCGGCAACAAAAGGAAGATGACTTCAGCATTCTGGTGCAAGGAAGTATGTCTGTTGATGACTATGATTCAGTGTTCGCTAGACTCACCAAGTTTGTCGGACACTTCTTGCCTAACCAGCAGGCGTGGTGCTACCATTTTCAGAAAGGTTTGAATGAAGACCTGCGTAGGGACGTCATAAATCAGAAGTGTCAGACCTACAGGGAATATTATGAAGCGGCCCTAAATAGCGAACGAATCTTTGGGCGCAATTCACAAAAGGTCAATGTGCAGACTCCCCGTACCAATTTCAACAAGCGGCCTCATGAAATAGGAGGGTCTGGAGCGCCGAAGCATCCGAACATATCTGAGCATATGGGTCCGCCTCAGGGACCGTATTGCCATAGGTGCGGCAAGATGGGGCATCGAGTGAATAAGTGCCGAGTTGTCGGATGCTTCAAATGTGGCCGTTTGGACCATAATGTCTTTGCATGTCGAGACCCCAGGCCAATCGTCAGACAGCAGCCGAACCAGAATAAGGGGCCTCCAGCATACGACACCAATGTTGTACCAGTGAACCCACAACGCCAGGGTGCCCAAGGCCGAGTCTATGAATTGACTCGGGATGAGGCATCTGTCTCCGACACTATTGTGACAGGTACTTTACTTTTCCAAGAATTGCCCGCTAGAGTCTTATTCGATTCAGGTGCTACACATAGTTTCATATCTGCTAATTTTATTGTTGAGAATAAATTAGCTTCCACTCCATTAAATATGAAACTTTGTATGAGTACCCCTTCGGGAGTCGACATGTTCGCCAATGCGATCTGTAGGGACGGCTATATTTGCATCGGAGGAAGGAAGCTTTCCTTAGATGTCATTGTTCTAGATATTAAGGATTACGATATTATTCTCGAAATGGACTGGTTGGGTGTTTGCCATGCAACAATTGAGTGCGCGGAGAAGTGGGTCGTATTTCGTCTACCCGGCGAGGTAGACTTCTACTATTCGTGCAGTGCTGCACTGAATACGGCGATGATGATATCAATAATTTCGGCTAGGTGTATGTTGTATTCGGGCTGTGAAGGGTACTTAGCCTCTGTTCGAGACACCCGGCAGGAAGGTGTAGATGCAGCTCAGGCTGATGTTATAGCATATTTTTGTAAACCCCCTCGATTTATTCTATAGATAGTCAGGTTGAATTTGGAAAAAAATTGGATTTAGCAGCAGATGTTGAGGTTTAGAGTAGAGGTGAGTCTGACTGTTATTTTAATTCATTTAATTAAAACCCTTGGCGCGCCCTATCATTGCTTAATTATTCGGAGCCCATTATCAGCTCGTAAATTCCATCGGATTATTGTAATTCTGACTTGACCCGCCAAATTAGGCACTGGACTTTTCTGTCACTTAAAATCAGATTTCATTGTGCTATAAATTAATTGCACAATTTTCCGAAAACTTAATCCGTATTTAATTCCGTATCGGACACCTGTGTCATTACCCTAAATTTTGATATACCAACTTAACCCGTTGAGCCGGACCACCTAAAGGGTCCAAGACTGACTCCAAGCCCCCACCATTTTTGACCTTGCGTCATTTCCGAATTTTGACCCCAAGTGCCCCCATTTAATTCAAAAGCGCGGGACACTTTAATTCTATTTAAATCGGGGATACCAATTTTGCCTAATCCTATTTTAATCCTTAATTAATCCCGATGGCCATAAAATTAAATCTGTGCCAAACCCCCAACACCCCCTCGCCATGCAAACCATCACCCGCAATTTTCTCCACAATTTTAGCATCATTTTATGTGTTCGTACAATTTCCTGAATTTAAGGGGCTAAGTTGCAATTTAGTAATTTTAGGTGCCCTCATCCCATTAGCCAAGACCACATGGAGTGGTCACAAAATTTGGGACCGAATTAAACTTCCTCTCATCATTTTTCTCATGAAGAAATGATCCTTCTCATGAGTAATCCTATCCCTCCATTTTGAATAGGAGCATCTCCACCCTCCATCCATTCACCACTCCCCAATAAAACATCACATCACCTCACCCTTACCCTCACAACTCCCCAACCGGCCCTAATCCCTAGGTGTGGAAACCCCCCCCCCTCTCTCTCTCTCTCCTCCATTTATTTCTCCATGCATTAACCACCTCCCTCCATTCTTCTTCTTCTTCCTTTGTTTCTTCTAGCCCCTAGGGACCCGACCGGCCACCCGACCGGCTCGACTCCGGCCGTCGACCCCCGCGCCTGTACTCCGACCGGCAGTGCATCGTCCCCGCCGCCCGCTGTGCAACTTCAGCCAGTAGCTCTGGCTACAACCGACCGCTGTGTTCATCCCGACAGCCCGTCGACCTTCCCGCCGGACTCAGCAGCTGATACTCCGCCGACTGACGGACAGTGCAGACTCCTCCCTGCTCCGGTCCAGTCCCACCGACCGACCGGACAGTGCAGACCCTCCCCCGCTCCGGCAGACTCTCCCCGCACCGTCGGACTAAACAGCCTGACCGGACTGAGCAGTCACCCCCGCAGCTATTTTCCCGACCACCCGCGGCTTTGCATCTTCACTCCGGCTGACCCTCCCCGACCGGCCGGTGACCGACTTCCCTACCCCGCCGGCCTGTGCTTCCCCCGCACTCCAGCGACGATGCACTTTCGGCCTCCTTCCGGTCCATTTCATTATCACCACCACCATTACTCTTCCATCTCCACCACCACCACCCTCGGCGTTCACTGTCCAGCTCACTTACACCTCCCTATTCCGGCCATCATCTTCGACCAGCAAGCCTCGTCGAGGTATCAACTCTTTTCCCCCTCTCTATTGATATATATATTAATGTGTTGTTAGGGTTAGTATTATTTATGGGTTGTGAGCATAACTAGAGTCATGTTGGTACATGATGTGGTGTTATGGATGAGAATGGGATAAGAACAAGAGAAATAGGATTTGATGTGTTGTTAGGGTTTATATTGGATAGTGTAGTATAGTACTTGAACATTATTGATTAAGTCGAATGATAATAATAATGACTTGAGGTTAAGGTTAATGGAACTTGGGGTTTAATCGTCATCAGTATATTAATATGGAGTTGAATGAGAGACATTGAGCTTAAGGGTAAAATATATTTATTGATGTGCATGGTAATCTGTAGGGATGAGTGGTATTTGTGGATGAAATGATCCGAGGGTTGAGGAAGACCTAATATTTAATGAGTAAATACGGTCAGGTAGTGAGCATACCTGAACTACTGAACCACGTGATGGATATGGTAAGAATGAGGATTGGTCGAGGAGAGTGTACAGATGACTAGTTGATGGATGTATTGTACCGATAGTCAACTGTGATCAACAACCCCCATAGTGTCTTATCCCTAGTGTCTTGTACCTGTGAGTCATAGCTAAAACTGAGTTTAGACGTAGATATGTGTCGCATCCCTGTCTGACGTAGAATAGATTATTGATTATTGGTTTGTATCTCATCTCTAGGTACTGCGGGACCTGAGGACTTGGACGCGGTACCTGGACCCCGCCATCAGCAGCCGCACGCAAGCAAGTGTACCTTGCCACCCTTGTCACCACCCCATTTCCAGAGCCGGGTAATTTTTTTGTAATTTGGTTAATTGTGTATTATTTATAATTAATTGTATTTATATTTAATTAATGATTGTATTATATTTTTATTGATTGTTTTAGGATTTTGGCTAGCCTGGACCCATGTCAGACCCTAGTGGACCCATGTCCGACCCAGCCCACACCCCTGTGAGACTTATTTTGGGTTTTAGAATATTTATTATATTTTTAGTGGATTAGTGGAAGAGATTTGGAGCTAGTTTGAGTATTTTTGGAACCCGAAACCCAAAACCGAGTTACGGGAGGGCATTTTGGACATTGCCAACTTGTGGAACCCCCTTTAATGTGATTGGCCGACCCTATTCCCTTCATTCCCAAATCTGGACCGTGACACACAACAGCCCTCTTTGTATTCTTCTTCTTCTTCTTCTTCTTCACTTCTTCTTCTTCTTCTCCACTCCTTCTTTCTTCTTCCTTCTTCTCCAAGGTGAGTTCTTCTCCATTTTTCTTCCTTCTTTCTTCTATTTCTTCTTCTTTATGCTAACCCTCACCTTGCATTCTTCCCTAACCTAGGTGGGTAGAGCCTAGATTTGGTGTTGGAGCTAGATTTGGGAGCTTGGAAGCTTGGTTTGGTGGATTTGGAGCATTTAGGAGATTTTGGCTTGGGATTCCAACTCCAAGAGGTAAAACCTAATTTTCCCCCTTGTAATTACTTTTATATAGTGTAATTAATAGTTTAGAACCTTTCTAGACCCTTAGGCTATCCGTGGGAGAAAGTTGGAACTAGTTTGGTAGTGTTTGGAGACTAACCATAGGTTTTGTGTCGATTTCAGGTGGAATCCGAATTTGGCCCAATTTTGGGTGATGCCCTAGGTTAGACGGACCTAGGTAGACGTTGTCGGGTGTCTTGAGGGTGAGTGCGTGTCTCCATTCGGACACGGGAAGCCGTGTCGAGGAGAAACGGGCGTTTCGAGCAAATTTGGGGCTTTTCGTCGTCGTCGATTCTAAGTGCGTGCGCGTTTCCGCCACGGACCTAGAATCGACGCTGGAGCACTTTTTCTAGGATCTAGACATCGTTTAGGACCCGTGGGTAAATTTTGGATCGATTCCGAGTTTGTTTGGTGTGCGTTTCAGGAGGTTTTTCGAACCGCACACCGCGTGTTCGTCGAAATGACCGAACGGCCATTTCGGCGTGGTTTCCTAGTTTCGGGCTTGTGCGCACGTTGGGTTAGTATCGGGGAGTGTGTGCTAGAGTTTTCGAGTTATATTTTATATATTTTAGGATATTAGTGAGTGTCGGGGTCGTTGGGTGTGAGTGGGGCGTGTTATTTGTGTGTTGTGTTGTGTTTGTGTATTTGTGTCTTTATATATATATTTATGTGTGTCTATATATATATATGTATATATATATATATATATATATGTATGTGTGTTTATGTATATATATTTATATATATATGTGTGTATTTATATCTATGTGTATATATATATATATATATATATATATATATATATATATATATATATATGTATATATATATATATATATATATATATATATGTGTGTGTGTGTGTAAGAGTGTGTGTGAGTGTGTTGATATGTATATATATATATATATATATATATATATATATATATATATATATATATATATATGTATGTATGTGTTTATAGATATATACATATATGATTATGAGTTTGTGTGTATATATGTATATATATATTTATATATATATGTATGAGTGTTGTGTGTGTGTGGTTGTGTGTTTGTGAGAGTGTGTGCTAGTGTGTGTGAGAGTGTGTGTGTGTGAGGGTGTGTGAGAGTGAGTGTGAGTGAGTGAGTGAGGATATATAGATATATATATATATGTTTGAGTGTGTGAGTGTGTATATGTATAGATATATATAGATATATGTGTGTATATATATATAAAGATGTGTGTTTATATATATATAGATATATGTATATAATTATGTGTGTGTGTGTGTGTTGATATGTGTTTGAGTATGTGTGTGTGATAGATATATATAAGTTAGTGTGTATATATATATCTATAGAGTTATATATATGTATATATATGTATGTATATATATATAGTGATATATATAGGTATATAGGAGGGTGTGTGTGTGTATGAGAGAAGGGGGGACAGCAAACTGGAACAGCAGCAGCAGCATGCTGCTGCTAGTGCAGCAGCCATAGCAGCAGGTGCAGCAGCATAAACAGCAGCAGTAGCAGCATAGGCAGCAGGAGCAGCAGCAATTTGAAGCCAGGTAGCAGCAGCAGCAAGGTTAAGGGGCAACAACTGCTGCAAATGCGAGGTAGAGAGGGGTATATATATATATATATATATATATATATATATATATATATATATATATATATATATATATAGATAGATAGATAGATTAGTAGATAATTAGGTAGATGGTTAGATAGATAAATAGATTGTTAGATAGATAGATAACTAGGTAGATAGATAGATGGGTAGCTAGCTAGATAGATATATGGATAGATAGATAGATAGTTTGATGGATTTATAGATAGCTATATAGATAGGTATAATATAGATAGATAGATATCTCTAGATAGGTAAATAGATAAATAGATACATAGATAGTCGATAGATAGATCTATAGATAGCTAGATTAATAGATGGATAGATACCTAGTAGATAGATATCTAGATATCTATATAAACACATAGATAGGTAGCTAGATGGATCGATAGATGTTAGATAGATTGATACATAGATAATTAAATAGATAGATAGTTAATAGATAGAGGTAAATAGGTATTAGATAGATAGATAGATAGATAGATAGATAGATAGATACATAAATAGGTAGATAGATGGATATCTATATAGATAGTTATATAGTTAGATAGATAAATATCTAAGGTATAGATATATACATACCTATAGCTATATATATCTATAGATATCTAGAGAGAGAGATAGATAGATTTATAAATAGATATATACATAGCTAGATAGATAGTTAGATATCTAGGTATAGATATATATATATGTAAGGTATGTGTAAGGTAAGGTATATATGTTGGGTATATATATAGGTATATGCATATATGTATTAGATATCAATATTTTAGCCTAGATTATAGCTAGATATATATGTTTATGCATAGTTAGTTAGCTAGAGGGGTAGTCGGGTTGAGTTTAGAGCGGTATCTCAATACCTTGAGATACCGAAGTATCTCAATACCTTAAGATAACCAAGGTATTGGGTTTCGAGCGGGGTTTTTGAGCAATAGCCTAGGAATAGTATTGAAGTGATTTTTATATGCTTATGTGTATATATTTACGCGTGCTAGCATAGGTTTTAGAGGGTATAGGCGGGGTGCGTAGCCTAGGTTGAGGTATCGGATACCGAGGGTATCCCGGTATCTCAAGGAGGCGAGTTTGAGAGTTTTCTAGCTTAATGACCTCGGTTTGACCTAGAATTTCAGGAGCAACCTAGTTTGACCTAGACTTGACCGTAGTTGACTCGGTTAACCGCCAAAGTCAACTTTTGACCTAGTTTTGACCCAGAGTTGACTTTTTCGACCAAGAGTTGACTTTTTGACCCAGATTTCACCGGTTTGACCCGTTTGACCTAGAACGACCCTAGAAGCCTATTTGTAGTTATTTTATGTCTGTTTAACTCATTAGAAACCTGTTTAACCTTGCTTTTCGCATTAGGTCCTTGCGATACCGGTTCGGATCGCCAGTTGCTCAGGACGCCAGGCGAGTACATTCTCTGATAGTTTTTATTATCTGATGATTATTATGATTCAGCTTCTAGTATAGTATCATCTGATTATTCTGGCACAACATGGAACACTGACTGGTATTTCTGGATTCATTTACTTGCGATACGTACATTTCATGTTTCTGGCCTCTATTCTGGAATCACTACTGGCATCACCTACAGGCATCACTACAGGCATCATTCATGTTCAGGCTGGACTCATCTTGATTTACGTGTCGGGTCTTGGATTCACTTGTATTAGTCGAGGCGGGGAAATACTCGAGTAGACATGTAAACATTCCCATCTGGAATCATCAGGAATTACTCCCTCTGGTCTAATCTGGAATGATAACAGCCGCGCACCCAGTGCACGGTGAGCCGTACTTACCCCTAGTCGTTTACATGTCGAAACAAGTATTTCAAAGACACCGAGTTCATTCTTTATAGTCTGGACTCACTTGCATTCTTGTTGGTCTCACTTACATATTTCTGGACTTGACTCACTACATGTATTTCATGCTGGACTCACCACACGTTCATGTGCACAGACTTACTCTTAGTTTAGATTTCTTGTATCTTACAGTTATTACTATCTTGCTCTGATATCCATGCATCTTTATCTTTATGCACCAGTTATACATATTTCCTTGTTTCATACTTGCTTCATTTTTTTTGCTACTTGCTATAACTGTTTTATAGTTTTTATCATTTAAATGGAACTGTTGTTAGAGATGTACTTGCTCCAGTCCTGACTGGATATATTTTTCAGAGTATCCGGAGGATTGGTGTCCGATATTTTATGGACCTGAGCCTGTCGATGGTGCAGACAGGGACCCTCTAGTTTAGGGGTGATTTCCGGGTTGGTAGCCGGGATCACTAGGACCTTGTTATTGTTTTTATTAGCTTTTAGCACCGAATTTGTCTCCGGTTTTGGATTGAGATCTTGTTTGTATATTATTTTGGATATTGATGTATTATTATTATTTGATGTTGTGGTAGTTTTAGTAGTTGTTGTTGGTTAGACTTTATAGTTGTTAGACTTCTTGTTATCTTATCGTGCTTAGATTCGTGATTGAGTACTTGAGATTATCATTATGATATTACTCCTCCGTTTGGAGTTGAGATCTTGACAGGTTTATATATTGATTGCGTGGTTGCCCTCCTTTTGAAGAGGTCATGACAGATTTTTTTGTGAGTTATCTAGATAGTTGACCTAGACAGCGTTCTACCGCCGATGCTGCGGAGTAGGCTGGACGTACCCACGACTCATGCCCGATTTTCCGGGTGCGGGTCGTGACACGTTTTTGGTGGCGGCCCCATGCAGGTCTCGATTCGCAATTAGTGCGATGTCGTGGTGGTACAACAACTTAGTTGTACTGCTGCAAGCCTGCTATAGGATCTAGGATCTAGGATGAGAGTGTACTCAATCACGACTATGAACAATTCTAATCTAATTATTCTGAAATTGTTTCTTTTGAAATTTTTTGTCCTTCTTTGATGATATCGTATCTTGCACCGTATTGACTTCTTTTGATCTGTGTTCAGGATGCCTCCAAAGACACGATCCCATCGTACCGTTCCAGCAATTGCCACAGAGAGGTCTGCTACCTCTCGTCCGGCTCGTATTCAGGCAGCTGCTACCGCTCCGCTAACACTCCTGCGGTTGAGGGAGCATCTGCTTCTCTCGGGGATCCTCCTTCACCTATCGATCCGAGGACTACCCCAGTCGTTCCGGTGGTTCCTCTACCACTTTCTGCTCCAGTAGATGTCGCGCAGTTGTTTGCGCTCTTCAGGGAGATGATGGACGCGCAGCACCGTCAGGTGGATGTGATGAGGCTGGGTATTGAGAACGCCCACCAGGTGGCCATGACGGTAGTGGATAGGGTGGCACAGATTCAGCCACAGGAAGATGAGATTCAGCATCCGAGGCCGGGTAGTATCATTGACTTTCAGAGGATGCGGCCCAAGGAGTTCCGTGGTACAGAAGGGATCCTGTACGCGGATGACTGGATAGAGCAGATCGAGGGGATCTTCAGGCTGGCGTAGATTCCAGACAACATGCAGATAGAGGCAGCGGGCAGTCAGATGTTCGACCTCGCTTTGACGTGGTATCGTACAGATACGAGGATCGCAACGCCAGGGCTTACTTGGAAGGCTTTCAAGAGGCTTTTTAAGGAGAAGTTTTTTCCAGATGTGGCGCTCAGTGCTTTGGAGAGCCAGTTTGAGGCACTCGTCCAGGGTAGCATGACGGTGGACGAGTACGCAGCGGAGTTCTGCCGTCTGGGCAGATTTGTAGATGGCTTGAGTGAGGCAGCTAAGGCGAGGAAGTTTCGCAAGGGCTTGGTCATGGCGGTCAAGTCTTTGACCAGGAGCGACCGCGAGGCGACCTTCGAGCAGATAGTAGGAGATGCTCAGAGAGCCGAGGATGACTTGGGGCTCAAGTCCAAGAGAGGCAGGGATGATTCAGGCAGTGCCAGTGGTAGTGCGGGACCAGCTAAGCGTCCCTATGTGCAGAAGGCAGCGCAGCAGGGTCAGGATCAGAGGGTGCCCACTTGTGCTTACTGCAGGAAGGCAGGACACACTTGGGATGTTTGCAGGAGGAGGCTGAAGGTGTGTTTGTTCTGTGGATCCGCTGCTCACCAGATGCGAGATTGCCTCACTGCACCTCCATTGGGTGGAGCATAGGATCAGAGAGTTGGAGCTAGGCCACCTGTGGCACAGCATCATGCCCCGCACCAGCAGAGGGATACAGCCCAGCAGGGCAGGGCTTATGCGTTGACGGTCGAGGAGGCCGATGCTACGGGTGTCGGGTTAGCAGGTCTGTCTCTTTGTTCTTCTTCATGTCCTTTTCCATTCCTTGTGTTGTGCTTCATTAGTACCTGTTAGACTTTCTTTGTGCTGTGGTAGATAGTGTAGTGACCCTGATTGAGACTGTGATAACACGACCAGTAGGGCCATGATCTTGCATGTTGTTTAGGTAGAATTTCTTGACTGTGATTGTTGGGGGTTTGACCTAGAGAGAGTGATTGACTTTAAATTTCGAGGACAAAATTTTCTAAGGAGGATAGGCTTGTCACCACCCCATTTCCAGATCCGGATATTTTTTTTAATTTGGTTAATTATGTATTATTTATAATTAATTGTATTTATATTTAATTAATGATTGTATTATATTTTTATTAATTATTTTAGGATTTTGGCTAGCCTGGACCCATGTCAGACCCTAGTGGATCCATGTCCGACCCAGCCCACACCCCTGTGAGACTTATTTTGGGTTTTAGAATATTTATTATATTTTTAGTGGGTTAGTGGGAGAGATTTGGAGCTAGTTTGAGTGTTTTTGGAACCCGAAACCCAAAACCGAGTTACGGGAGGGCATTTTGGACATTGCCAACTTGTGGAACCCCCTTTAATGTGAATGGCCGACCCTATTCCCTTCATTCCCAGATCTGGACCATGACACACAGCAGCCCCCTTTGTATTCTTCTTCTTCTTCTTCTTCTTCTTCTTCACTTCTTCTTCTTCTCCACTCCTTCTTTCTTCTTCCTTCTTCTCCAAGGTGAGTTCTTCTCCATTTTTCTTCCTTCTTTCTTCCATTTCTTCTTCTTTATGCTAAACCTCACCTTGCATTCTTTCCCAACCTAGGTAGGTAGAGCCTAGATTTGGTGTTGGAGCTAGATTTGGGAGCTTGGTTTGGTGGATTTGGAGCATTTTGGAGACTTTGGCTTGAGATTCCAACTCCCAAGAGGTAAAACCTAATTTTCCCCCTTGTAATTACTTTTATATAGTGTAATTAATAGTTTAAAACCTTCCTAGACCCTTAGGCTACCCGTGGGAGGAAGTTGGAACTAGTTTGGTAGTGTTTGGAGACTTTAATCCTAGGTTTTGTGCCGATTTCGGGTGGAATCCGAATTTGGTCCAATTTTGGGTGATGCCCTAGGTTAGACGGACCTAGGTAGACATTGTCGGGTGTCTTGAGGGTGAGTGCGTGTCTCCGTTCGGACACGGAAAGCCGTGTCGCAGAGAAACGGGCGTTTCGGGCGAATTTGGGGCTTTTCGTCGTCGCCGATTCTAAGTGCGTGCGCGTTTCTGCCACGGACCTATAATCGATGCGGGAGAACTTTTTCTAGGATTTAGACATCGTTTAGGACCCGTAGGTAAATTTTGGGCCGATTCCGAGTTCGTTTGGTGTGCGTTTCAGGAGGTTTTCCGAACCGCACACCGCGTTTTCGTCGAAATGAACGAACGGCCATTTCGGCGTGGTTTCCTAGTTTCGAGCTTGTGCGCGCATTGGGTTAGTATCAGGGAGTGTGTACTAGAGTTTTTGAGTTATATTTTATATATTTTAGGGTATTGGTGAGTGTCGGGGTCGTTGGGCGTGAGTGGGGCGTGTTGTTTGTGTGTTGTGTGCGTTGTGTTGTGTTTGTGTATTTGTGTCTTTATATATATATTTATGTGTGTCTATATATATATATATATATATATATATATATATATATATATCTATAAACACAGCACACACAGCTCGAGCACTCACACAGCACACTACTCACACTCACACATATATATATATATATATATATATATATATATAGTATATATATATATATATATATA
>JAYESA010000015.1:74499324-74524324 GCA_036927795.1 Iris macrosiphon | reverse complement strand
AAATATCTAAGGTATAGATATATACATACCTATAGCTATATATATCTATAGATATCTAGAGAGAGAGATAGATAGATTTATAAATAGATATATACATAGCTAGATAGATAGTTAGATATCTAGGTATAGATATATATATGTAAGGTATGTGTAAGGTAAGGTATATATGTTGGGTATATATATAGGTATATGCATATATGTATTAGATATCAATATTTTAGCCTAGATTATAGCTAGATATATATATGTTTATGCATAGTTAGTTAGTTAGAGGGGTAGTCGGGTTGAGTTTAGAGCGGTATCTCAATACCTTAAGATAACCAAGATATTGGGTTTCGAGCGGGGTTTTTGAGCAATAGCCTAGGAATAGTATTGGAGTGATTTTTATATGCTTATGTGTATATATTTACGCGTGCTAGCATAGGTTTTAGAGGGTATAGACGGGGTGCGTAGCCTAGGTTGAGGTATCGGATACCGAGGGTATCCCGGTATCTTAAGGAGGCGAGTTTGAGAGTTTTCTAGCTTAATAACCTCGGTTTGACCTAGAATTTCAGGAGCACCCTAGTTTGACCTAGACTTGACTGTAGTTGACTCGGTTGACCGCCAAAGTCAACTTTTGACCTAGTTTTGTCCCAGAGTTGACTTTTTGACCCAGATTTCACCAGTTTGACCCGTTTGACCTAGAACGACCCTAGAAGCCTATTTTTAGTTATTTTATGTCTGTTTAACTCATTAGAAACCTGTTTAACCTTGCTTTTCGTATTAGGTCCTTGCGACACCGGTTCGGATCGCCTGTTGCTCCAGACGTCAAGCGAGTACATTCTCTGATAGTTTTCATTATCTGATGATTATTATGATTCAGCTTCTAGTATAGTATCATCTGATTATTCTGGCACAACACGGGACACTGACTGGTATTTCTGGATTCATTTACTTGCGACACGTACATTTCATGTTTCTGGCCTCTATTCTGGAATCACTACTGGTATTATCACCTACAGGCATCACTACATGCATCATTCATGTTCAGGCTGGACTCATCTTGATTTACGTGTCGGGTCTTGGATCCAATTGTATTAGTCGGAGCGGGGAAATACTCGAGTAGACATATAAACATTCCCATCTGGAATCATCAGGAATCACTCCCTCTGGTCTAATCTGGAATGATAGCAGCCGCGCACCCAGTGTGGGGTGAGCCGTACTTACCCCTAGCCGTTTACATGTCGAAACAAGTATTTCAAAGATACCGAGTTCATTCTTTATAGTCTGGACTCACTTGCATTCTTGTTGGTCTCACTTACATGTTTCTGGACTTGACTCACTACATGTATTTCATGCTGGACTCACCACACGTTCATGTGCACAGACTTACTCTTAGTTTAGATTTTTTGTATCTTACAGTTATTACTATCTTGCTCTGATATTCATGCATCTTTACCTTTATGCACCAGTTATACATATTTCCTTGTTTCATACTTGCTTCATTTTTTTTGCTACTTGCTATAACTGTTTTATAGTTTTTATCATTTAAATGGAACTGCTGTTAGAGATATACTTGCTCCAGTCCTGACTGGACATATTTTTCAGAGTATCCGGAGGATTGGTGTCCTACGTTTTATGGACCTGAGCCTGTCGATGGTGCAGACAGGGACCCTGTAGTTTAGGGGTAATTTCTGGGTTGGTAGCCGGGATCACTAGGACCTTATTATTGTTTTTATTAGCTTTTAGCACCGAATTTGTCTCCGGTTTTGGATTGAGATCTTGTTTGTATATTATTTTGGATATTGATGTATTATTATTATTTGATGTTGTGGTGGTTTTAATAGTTGTTGTTGGTTAGACTTTATAGTTGTTAGACTTCTTGTTATCTTATCGTGCTTAGATTCGTGATTGAGTACTTGAGATTATCATTATGATATTGCTCCTCCGTTTGGAGTTGAGATCTTGACAGGTTTATATATTGATTGCGTGGTTGCCCTCCTTTTGGAGAGGTCATGACATATTTTTTTGTGAGTTATCTAGATAGTTGACCTAGACAGCGTTCTATCGCCGATGCTGCGGCGTAGGCTGGACGTACCCACGACTCATGCCCGATTTTCTGGGTACGGGTCGTGACAACCCTGTATTTCAGTTTACTTATATTCATGGTCCTTTATGTACATTGTACGCGTATTTATGTTGACGTTCAATACGTCACGCCCGGATCACAATCGAGTACCGACATTCATCGTAACGTCATAGAAATATTGTTAGATGTTTTATAGCACCTCGATGCACGTACCCGAGTACATCGATACCCCAGGACACACTCATACACTGTGGTCGTGCCAGATTCCTGTATCCTGATACCGATATCATGACTAGAGACTGGAACGACCTTAGGGTCACGTCTGTTGAGTTATTTCCGTGTGTCGAGACTGTAGTTAGAGGTTCATGTTCTACGCATAATCGTTGACCGCTTAGGAAGGGGAAGACAATTACTAGACGCTTGGGCTCCTCTGCACGCGCTTATATATATATATGTAGTATCTATGTAGTGATCCTGTATCTAGTGTAGTGGTATCACCTGTGTGACTCTTTGCCCGGAGCTGCGGTACGTCCCGTGTATTTTCGTGTCCAGAGCTACGATTTTATTTTGGACAGCCCACGTGTCGAACATTGTCTTTAAACTGTGTCACACTTGTTTGGTTATGCTAGAGTACCATGTTGTTGCACTTGTACTATCTATTTACCTGGCATGTTGTATTTATGTACCTTGTTACGTCCCTCTAAGGACCTGGTTCCCTGCCAGTTTTGCAGCATAGATGATTACGGAGCATTTGGAGTTGCTGTTGGAGTTGCATGTCTTGCGGGCATGGTACCAGGTACTCACATTATATCTACCGGCATTATGGTTATTTTACATTGTTTATTTCATCTGCTGTTGTAGCCTACTTTTTATAGACTCATACTTCTTCTCGAGTCTATTCGACTTAGTATGTTATTGGGCGGCCGACTCTGGCACATATAGCTCTTTCTTGTATACTGTTGTACATTGTGGATTGAGACATAGAGGTTTATATTTATGAAATATCTAGATAGTCCCCTTTATATTATAGCTTATACGTATTCGAGTCAGACTAGAGTCTGGTCGAATGCGTAGCTGGCGTGTCACGTATTCCTGGTCCTACGTATTTTGGGACTGGGGTGTGACATATTTTTGTGGTGGCCCATGTTGGTCCGATTTAAATTGTCTTGGTCACCTGACTGTGCCAAGCGAGCCTGCAAATTAGGAATATATGTTATGATTGTTGAATAGGATCTCAATACATAATCGATTTTAAAAACTCTTTGTATTTGATTATCGCTCTTGGACTTCCACTTTACATTCGTTCAATCTTCGTCGATATTGCTATCCTTGTTTCTTGTCCCCTATTGTTCGGAAAGACGAATGCTTATGACTGATGATTTCCCTCCAGAAGAAGATCGAAGACCAGACGGCAGAAGACAGAATTCGTATACCTTTCTTTGAGAAGATGGTTACCTTATCAGGATAGATTGATGGGTTCTTTGGATTCTAGAACTAGTATGGAAGGTTGGCAAGAGAGTTGGACCCAGTAGTACCCTACCCGTGCTTGAGGTAACAGTGATCTTAGAAGTACTAAAAGCTAGAAGGATTATTGATCATGACCTAGAATGATTTATGGGAATTCATAGCCTGATGATGGAAACTAGTGGTTGTATATGATAGCAATACCAGGAATGATATTATGGACTAGAGGAGATAAAATTTCAAGCTCTCACTTGGAAGATGATGATCTAATACCAAAAATTTTAGTATGTGCTTGGGTGACACCATTATTATAATTACACTACGTGACTTGGAGAGATAAATAACGAAAAGAAGAAATTTGAGGAATATAATTTTAGGAAAAACTTTGAGGAGAAGAGAATTATACATTAGGCAAGGAAAATTTTTCTTTTAAGGATTGATGTTGGAAACAGGACGGGAGAAATTATTTTGAGGTTTAGTCTAGACTAAGACCTTGTCCTAGGCATGGATTGGTTGAGCCAATACCACGCAACGCTAGATTGCCATCGTGGTTGTGTCATCTTTAGACCCCCAGATCACCCAGAGTTTGAGTTTCTTCGGGGAGCCCGAGAGCATGGTGTCCAACCTACCCTAGCGACACACATTGCATAAGGTGAACCGATGTACCCTCACTTTATAGCAGAGTTTGAGGATGTATTTCCAGAGGATCTCCCAGGACTGCCACCTGACAGAGAGATTGAGTTCACTATAGAGTTGACTCCAGGAGCTAGCCAGTTACTTCCCCCATTTACAGACTAGCACCGAAGGAGTTGGTTGAGCTGAAGGTCCAAGTAGATGATCTCTTAGATAAGGGTTTCATACGGGCTAGTGTATCTCCATGGGGAGCACCCATTCTGTTTGTACCGAAGAAGGACGGGACGGTATGCTTGTGTATCGATTACAGGGCACTAAATGCTGTAACTATAAAGAACAAGTATCCACTGTCGCGCATCGATGATTTGTTTGATCAACTTAGTGGTACATGTGTATGCTCAAAGATCGATCTCAGATCCGGTTATCATCAGATCAAGATACGGAAAGAGGACATCCAGAAGACGGCCTTTCGGACGAAGTATGGCCACTATGAGTTTTTAGTCATGCCGTTTGGTTTAACCAACGCGCCAGCAGTATTTATGTGTTTGATGAACAATGTCTTCCACCAGTACTTGGATAAGTTCGTAGTGGTATTTATAGACGACATCTTGATATATTCCAAGAGCCAGGAGGAGCATGAGAGACATCTCAGGATCGTGTTGGAGATGTTGAGACAGAAAGGCTGTACGCCAAGCTCCGCAAATATGACTTATGTTCAGATAGAATAGATAGTCGATGCATCAGGATAGCTGAGAGTTCATAAGAAGGACTATCCGACGCATAGTCTAGAGCTAGCTGCAGTGATGTTTGCACTAAAGCTATGGCGACACTACCTTTATGCAGAGCGTGTTGAGATTTATACAGAACGCAAAAGTCTGAAAGTATGTCTACACGCAGATGGAGCTCAACATGAGCCAGAGGTACTGGCGAGAATTGATGACATATTATGACATTGAGTTGCAGTACCACCCTGGCAAGGCGAATGTCGTAGCAGATGCCTTAAGCAGGAAGCCCATGGCATACTTTTTGACGACGCAGCGGTAATTGCTAGAGGATCTCCAGGAGCTTGGAATAGAGATCGTATTGCCAGGCATGGATGGACAGATGGCCAGTCTTGAGGTTCAGTCTACTTTGATTGAGAGGATCAAGGCAGCATTGCCTACAGATGCGAGATTTTGACGCCTACGATAGAGGACAGAGGCCGGCATGCAGACAGGACTCAGGATTCATGAAGACGGAATATTGAGGTGCGGAGATCGCCTATATGTTCCGAGTGGCGAGCTATGCCAAGAGTTGATGACCGAGGCTCATAGCTCAATTTATTCCATTCATCCCGGAGGTACGAAGATGTACCGAGACTTGAGGCAGCATTTCTGGTGGCATGGAATGAAGAGAGAAATTGCAAGATTCATGGCGAAGTGTTTAGTTTGTCAGCAAGTCAAGGCTGAACATCAGAGGACTGCAGGATTATTGCAGCCACTTTCCATTCCCGAGTGGAAGTGGGAACACATTACCATGGACTTCGTCACAGGATTCCCGCGAAGCCCTAGCAGGAAGGATGCAGTTTGGGTTGTCGTAGACAGACTCACCAAGTCTGCATATTTCTTGCCCTTCAGAGTTGGACAATCCACAGAGGTTTTAGCTGACCTGTATATGAGGCAGATAGTACGATTACATGGAGTGCCTATCAGCATCGTATCAGATCGTGATTCCAGATTCACGTCGTATTTTTTGGCGGAGTATGCAGGAGAGCCTAGAAACTCGTCTCAAGTTCAACACTGCATATTACCCACAGACTGATGGTCAGTCAAAGCGCACGATACAGATATTAGAGGATATCTTGAGAGCGTGCCTGATTAATTTTGGAGGATCTTGGGAGGACCACCTACACTTGGTGGAATTCTCTAACAATAACAGTTACCAGGCCAACATACAGATGGCACCTTATGAGGCACTGTACGACAGGAAATGTAGGTCGCCAGTTTGTTGGAGTGACATAGGAGAGAGTCAGATACTTGGTCCAGAGTTGGTGACACAGACAGTGGAGAAGGTCAAGCAGATTCAGAGCCACCTACGTTCAGCATAGGACAGACAGAAATACTGGGCGGATGCGCACCGTAGGCCATTCGAGTTCAAGGAGGGTGACCATGTATTTTTGAGGATATCGCCCACCCGCGGTACCATCAGATTCGGAGGCAGAGGCAAGCTGAGTCCGAGGTACATCGGACCTTTTGACATCTTGGAACGAGTTGGCGAAGCGGCTTACCGTCTTGTATTACCTCCATCATTAGAGGGAGTACATGACGTATTTCACGTATCGCAGCTGAGGAGATATGTTGCAGACCCTAGCCACGTGCTTGATCATTCGGAGATTACAGTCGGGCCCAGTCTGTCTTACGTAGCGCAGCCAGTCGAGATCCTCGACCACAGCGAGAAGACTTTGAGAGGGAAGACGATTCGACTTGTCAGAGTGGCATGGAAGCACCATTCACCAGGTGAGTCTACTTGGGAGCGCGAGGATTCTATTCGGCAGCGGTTCCCGTACTTATTTGAGGAGCAAGGTACGAATTTACGTACGGAATTTGATTACTAGTTGTTTTAAAAATTCTTTTAGATATTATCGTGCTTTACTTTTAATTTCGGGGACGCAAATTTTCTAAGTTGGGAAGAATGTAAACCCCCTCGATTTATTCTATAGATAGTCAGGTTGGATTTGGAAAAAATTTGGATTTAACAGCAGATGTTGAGATTTAGAGTAGAGTTGAGTCTAACTGTTATTTTAATTCATTTAATTAAAACCCTTGGCGCGCCATATCATTGCTTAATTATTTGGAGCCCATTATCAGCCCGTAAATTCCATCGAATTATTGTACTTCTGACTTGACCCGCCAAATTAGGCACTGGACTTTTCCGTCACTTAAAATCAGATTTCGTTGTGCTCTAAATTAATTGCACAATTTTTCGAAAACTTAATCCGTATTTAATTTCGTGTTGGACACCTGTGTTGTTAGCCTAAATTTTGAGATACAAACTTAACCCGTTGAGCCGGACCAACTAAAAGGTCCAAGACTGACTCCAAGCCCCCACCATTTTTGACCTTTGCTTCATTTCCGAATTTTGACCCCAAGTGCTCTCATTTAATTCAAAAGCGCGGGACACTTTAATTCTATTTAAATCGGGGATACCAATTTTGCCTAATCCTATTTTAATCCTTAATTAATCCCGATGGCCATAAAATTAAATTCGTGCCAAACCCCCAACACCCCCTCGCCATGCAAACCATCACCCACAATTTTCTCCCCAATTTTAGCATTATTTTATGTGTTCGTACAATTTCCCGAATTTAAGGGACTAAGTTGCAATTTAGTGATTAGGTGCCCTCACCCCATTGGCCAAGACCACATGGAGTGGTCACAAAATTTGGGATCGATTTAAACTTCCCCTCATCATTTTTCTCATGAAGAAATGATCCTTCTCATGAGTAATCCTATCCCTCCATTTTGAATAGGAGCATCTCCACTCTCCATCCGTTAACCACTCCCCTATAAAACATCACATCACCTCACCCTCACCCTCACAACTCCCCAACCGGCCCTAATCCCTAGGTGTGGAAACCCCCTTCTCTCTCTCTCTCCTCACTCCTCCATTTATTTCTCCATGCATTAACCACCTTCCTCCATTATTCTTCTTCTTTCTTTGTTTCTTCTAGCCCCTAGGGACCCGACCGGCCACCCGACCGGCTCGGCTCCGGCCGTCGACCCCCGCGGTTGTACTCCGACCGGCCGTGCATCGTCCCCGCCGCCCGCTGTGCAACTTTAGCCAGCCGCTCCGGCTACAGCCGACCGTTGTGTTCATCCCGACAGCCCGCCGACCTTCCCGTCGGACTCAGTAGCTGATACTCCGCCGATTGACGGACAGTGTAGACTCCTCCCGCTCTGGTCCAGTCTCGCCGACCGACTGGACAGTGCAGACCCTCCCCCGCTCCGGCAGACTCTCCCCCGAACGTCGGACTGAACAGCCCGACCGGACTGAGCAGTCACCCCCGCAGCTGTTTTCCCGACCACCCGTGGCTGTGCATCTTCACTCCGGCAGACCCTCCCCGACCGGCCGGTGACCGACTTCCCTACCCCGCCGGCCTGTGCTTCCCCCGCACTCCGACGACGATGCACGTCCGGCCTCCTCCTAATCCAGTTCATTATCACCACCACCATTACTCTTCCATCTCCACCCCACCACCCTCGGCGTTTATTGTCCAGCTCACTTACACCACCCTATTCCGGCCATCATCTCCGACCAGCAAGCCTCGTCGAGGTATCAACTCTTTCCCCCCTCTCTATTGATATTTATATTAATGTATTGTTAGGGTTAGTATTATTTATGGGTTGTGAGCATAACTAGAGTCATGTTGGTACATGATGTGGTGTTGTGGATGAGAATGGGATAAGAACAGGAGAAATAGGATTTGATGTGTTGTTAGGGTTTATATTGGATAGTGTAGTATAGTACTTGAACATTGTTGATTAAGTCGAATGATAATAATAATGACTTGAGGTTAAGGTTAATGGAACTTGGGGTTTAATCGTCATCAGTATATTAATATGGAGTTGAATGAGAGACATTGAGCTTAAGGGTAAAATATATTTATTGATGTGCATGGTAATCTGTAGGGATGAGTGGTGTTTGTGGATGAAATGATCCGAGGGTTGAGGAAGACCTAATATTTAATGAGTAAATACGGTCAGGTAGTGACCATACCTGAACTACTGAACCACGTGATGAATATGGTAAGAATGAGGATTGGTCGAGGAGAGTGTACAGATGACTAGTTGATCGATGTATTGTACCGATAGTCAACTGTGATCAACAACCCCCATAGTGTCTTGTCCATAGTGTCTTGTACCTGTGAGTCGTAGCTGAAACTGAGTTTAGACGTAGATATGTGTCGCATCCCTGTCTGACGTAGACTAGATTATTGATTATTGGTTTGTATCTCATCTCTAGGTACTGCGGGACCTGAGGACTTGGACGCGGTACCGGGACCCCGCCATCAGCAGCTGCACGCAGACAAGTGTACCTTGCCACCATGTATTTCAGTTTACTTATATTAATTGTCCGTTATGTACATTATGCGCGTATTTATGTTGACGTTTGATACGTCACGCCCGGATTACAACCGAGTGCCTACATTCATCGTAACGTCATATAAATATTGTTAGATGCTTCGTAGCACCTCGATGCACGTACCTGAGTACATCGATACCCCAGGACACACTCATACACTGTGATTGCACCAGATTCCTGTATCCTGATACCGACATCATGACCAGAGACTGGGACGACCTTAGGGTCATGTCTGTTGAGTTATTTCCGTGTGTCGAGACTGTAGTTAGAGGTTCATGTTCTACGCACAATCGTTGACCGCTTGGAAAGGGGAAGACAGTTACTAGACGCTTGGACTCCTCTGCACGCGCTTATATATATGTAGTATCTATGTAGTGATCCTGTATCTAGTATAGTGGTATCACCCGTGTGACTCTTTGCCCGGAGCTGCGGTACGTCCCGTGTGTTTTCGTGTCCGGAGCTACGATTTTATTTTGGACATTCCACGCGTCGAACATTGTCTTTAAACTGTGTCACACTTGTTTGGTTCTGCTAGAGTACCCTGTTGTTGCACTTGTACTATCTGTTTACCTGGCATGTTGTATTTATGTACCTTGTTACGTCCCTCTGAGGACCTGGTTCCCTGCCAGTTTTGCAGCATAGATGATTACGGAGCATTTGGAGTTGCATGTCTTGCGGGCATGGTACCAGGTACTCATATTATATCTACCGGCCTTATGGTTATTTTACATTGTTTATTTCATCTGTTGTTGTAGCCTAGTTTTTATAGACTCATACTTCTTCTCGAGTCTATTCGAGTTAGTGTATTATTGGGCGGCCGACTCTGGCACATATAGCTCTTTCTTGTATACTGTTGTATATTGTGGATTGAGACATAGAGGTTTACATTTATGGAATATCTATATAGTCCTCTTTATATTACAGCTTATACGTATTCGAGTCAGACCAGAGTCTGGTCGAATGCGTAGCTGGCGTGTCACGTATTCCTGGTCCTACGTATTTTGGGACTGGGGCGTGACAATTTTCTCGACGTGTTCCCGGACGAGCTGCCTGGAATGCCTCTTGATCGAGAGATCAAATTCTCCATTGAGCACAAGGAACACCTGAAGATCATGCTGCAAACATTACGAGAGCATCAGTTATTCGCAAAGCTCAGCAAGTATGAGTTTTGGTTGAACAATGTGGCATTCCTTGGATATGTCGTCTCGGCAGAAGGCGTCGTCGTAGACCTAAAGAAGATCAAGGCGGTGGTGGACTGGAAGCAACCTACGTCAGCCAATAAAGTTCATAGCTTTCTGGGCCTAGCGGGATACTACCGTAGGTTCGTGAAAGATTTTTCTAAATTGGCCTTACCTTTGACTCGCCTTACTCAGAAAGGGATTGCATTCAAGTGGGGTGATGACTGCGAAGCTAGCTTTCAGGAGCTAAAGCAACGGCTCGTTTCAGCTCCTATTCTTGCACTTAGGAAGGAGTAGAAGATTTTCAGATATACAACGATGCTTTAGGACTCGGCTTAGGGTGTATTCTCATGCAGAGGGATAAGGTAATATCGTACGCCTCCAGACAACTGAAGCCGCACAAAAAAAACTACCCAACACATGACTTGGAATTGGCGGCAATTGTGTTTGCAATAAAGTTGTGGTGGCATTATCTTTATGGTGTAGCTTGTAAAATCTATACAGACCACAAGAGCCTCAAGTACCTATTCACCCAATGGAAACTGAACCTCCGGCAGCGGTGCAGGCTAGAACTGATAAAGGACTATGACCTGACGATCGCATATACACCGGGCAAGGGAAACATCGTTGCTGATGCTCTGAGTCGAAATCACGTGGGCTTTCTATCCATAAACAACTGTTTACTTCAGGAACTAGAGGCGATGGACATCGAGTTTCGAGTTCAGCATCGAGGAGTGCAGCTGGCACCACTCCATCTTGAACCGAGTTTGCGTGATAGAATCAAATATGCTCAGAGGGACGATCAGTTCCTAACGAAGGTACGTGGGCTGATCTCGGTAGAGAAGACGTCTAACTTTATGGCAGGCGAAGATGGGACTTTACAGATGAAAGAAAGATTATGCATTCTTAGCGACCTAGTATTCCGAAGGAAAATTATGACAGAGGCACACTATGCAAAGTATTTCTTACATCCGGGGAGCACCAAGATGTATATGGACTTACGCAGGACCTTCTGGTGGCACGGTATAAAGCAGGATATGTCGACCTTTGTGTCACAGTGTATGGCCTGTCAACAGGTGAAAGCTGAACATCAGAGGCCGGCGGGGAGCTGCAAAACCTCGCTATTCCTGAGTGGAAATGAGACAACATCGCTATGGATTTCATTATGGGATTTTCGAAGATGCCGTGGGGGCATGATACGATTTGGGTCATAGTTGATCGTTTGACCAAATCTGTCTACTTTCTCCCTATCAAAGTTACTTGGAGTGTTGATCTGTTAGCACCGATTTACATTGACGAGATTGTCCGACTACACGGAGTACCTGCCTCAATCGTCTCGGACCATGACAGACGTTTCTTATCTCATTTTTAGACTAGCCTATAGTCTGCTTTGGGCACCAAGCTAAAGTTCAGTACCGCATACCATCCCTGTCACGCCCCGATTCTGTGAAATCGATAGTCGTCCCCCGAGCGTGACGCCGTGAGGGCCTAGGTTGTGCACCGCACAAGGCTAAGGTATTTTGCATAGGACCACATATTCATAGTACGCAGATAAATTGAACACAGAGTTGAAACATGGAAAAGTTCTCTTTATTGATAATGAACATCTATTTACAAACTCTTGAACGAGTCAGAAGGTTGCCGCACAGGCTTACAAAAGTTGACACAAATGAGATAGATGACTTGTATATTACATCATTTACTAATATTTCAAAATGTAAAGACCTCCAGACGGGACAATGGCTTTTTCTCTGAGCTGCATTGAGTTTAAGGTTGCTAGCTCCTGGCTTCAAACTGCTTCAAAAGATGGCACGATCAGGATGCGCTGACAGCTGGACTGGATTGGGAAGTGACTTCAGCTCCTCGCAGGATATCCTTGGTGCGGGGAACCTGTTTCAACGAGGGTCAGTACATCAAAATATACTGGTGAAGGTGAGCTAACCCAACTATACCAATCAACACGTTGTTTATATGAAGCATGCATATTATTTGTGGTCTTTCTATCTTGCCTTAGTTTATTTTATAAGCAAGCAGTATATATATCGAAACTACTGAAATAAACTTGCCACCGTTCGGTGACTTTTACCAGCCCGTTTGAACCACATGCACAATACTTACCATGTCATTCCCTGCCACGAAGATATAAGTTAGCTTGCACAGGTGTAAATATACGTGGTGATCACTGGCTTGATGCCATAATGGACGAGTTATAGTATTGAACGAGGATGGTATACAACGAAAGCACGTGAGGTACCTCACGCCATCCCGTCCAGCACGTGAGACTTTCGTAAAGTTTTGCCCGGATCGGATCGGTGCTAGTGCCCCAGCGACCGTCCGCAGAAACCATTGACCTTGTACACAAGTTGTCTGTGACCAAATGGCATGTTTGCTAAGTTTATCATTTGATGCAGTTGAGGCAACATGAGTACAAGACAAATGACATGGCATGATTCATTTTGCATAGTCTTTCTGATCAGTTTATTTCATAACAAGGTGTGTTCCATACTTAGCATAATTTATAGAAGAAGTATGCATTCTAACTATCAATTGAAGCATATATAGAACATTCTAAACGAACTAGCATGCAATAAGATAACCGTTCACAAGTTGATTGGCAAGCATAAAGTATTCCAAGTCTATTCCTTTTTAGCTTGACATCTTTTAGTTATTACTTGGTATCGTTTGATCGGGGCAAGCAAGATACACGATTTTAGATGTGAAGACTTGGAAGAAGGGTCAACTGAATCGAATGTAAGCCACTCATAAGTTGGTTGGGGAAAGAAAGAAAAGAGGTGCTTCAGGACTCCGCTCGCGCGTCGCCTACTGCTCGTTCACCTGTATTGCCATGAACAGCTGATCAATACCTCTTCCACTCTTTCAATATCAGAATTGAAGTACAATTCAACGAACGAAAACAATGAAATCCATCGAAACTGTTCAAGAAAATGCAAGCAAATCCGAAAACTAACTCAAAGCATGAAAGCAACAAAGCGACATCGAAAATTGAGGCAAGGAAAACTTGCATCGGAGAGGTCTCTCCTGACTCTGCCGCTAAGTCGATCCTGGGGGCACGGTCCATTGAATATGGGAATCGATTCTAAAGAAGCAAATCCATAATGAGGATGGGTTCTTGTTTCAATCTATCCTGATCGAACAATACCAACTTGTATTTCTTAGCCGCGCTCCCCGAATAGGGGGGACGGGGCACCACATCCTAACCAACTAATTGGAAGTTTTGTCCACAAAACTTAGGAATAGAAACTACCACTAGGAAACAATAAAGGAAACCTTTCCCTCATCTCATATTCAAGCTCCCAAGTGGATTCTTCGACCGAATGATTTCGCCAAAGCACGCGCACAAGAGGAACCGAACGACTTCGAAGCAGCTTGTCTTTACAATCCAAAATTTGCACAGGTTGTTTAACATAAATCAAGTCTGCCTTAAGATCCAGTTGATCAAGATCTACCACATGACTCGAGTCGTACATATACTTCCTAAGCTGTGAAATATGGAAGATATCGTACACTTTGGATAGTGACGGTGGTAGGACAATCTGATATGAAACCAGGGTGACTCACTTTAGTATCTCGAACGGACCAACAAATCTTGGACTTAGCTTTCCCTTTGCTCCAAATCTGGTGACTCCTTGCATGGGCGAGACTTTGAGAAATACCCGATCACCTTCAAGGAATTCAAGTGGACGTGGATGCATGTCTGCGTAGCTCTTCTGACGACTCTGAGCTACCTTTAGTCGTTCCCGAATCAAACGAATCTCTTGGACGGTTTGCTCCACGAGCTCCAGGCCAAGAATTTTCCATTCTCCAACTTTGTCCCAATGGATCGGAGATCTGCACTTCCGCCCATACAATGCCTCATACGGCGCTATCTGAATGCTGGATTGAAAGCAATTATTGTATGCAAATTTGGCCAACGGTAGATGCATCTCCCAACTCGTCTTCAAGTCCAAGACGTAGAGTCATAACATGTTTTCGAGGATTTGGTTGACACATTTTGTTTGACCATCTGTCTGTTGATGGTAGGCGGAGTTGAACTTCAACTTCGTCCCCATTGCTAACTGCAGGCTTTTCCAGAAACGCGATATGAATCGACTATCTCTATCGGAGACAATGGATACGGGCACGCCGTGGAGCCGAACGATTTTGTTGAGGTAGATCTGAGCCAGGCAATCGGCACTCCAAGTACTTTTGATAGGCAAAAAGTGAGCTGACTTGGTGAGTCGATCGATGATGACCCAGACGGCATCATTCTCCCATTACATCTTTGGCAAACCAATAATGAAATCCATTGTTATATGTTCCTATTTCCACTCCGGTATAGCGAGGTTCTGCATCTCTCCGCCCGGCTTCTGGTGCTCGGCCTTTACCCTCTGACAAGCCATGCATTGTGACACGAACAGCGCCACATCTCGTTTTATGCCGTGCCACCAAAACATCGTATGGAGATCTCGATACATCTTTGTGCTACCCGGATGTGAAGTATAACTAGCATAATGGGCTTCCGTGAGTATCTCTTTTTTTAGGGCTGCATCGTTTAGAACGCACAATCTTTCCTTCACTCGGATCATCCCGTCCGTGCTTACCGCAAAGTCGGTTGCCTTTCTTGCTGAGATAAGACCTTGCATCTTTTGCAGGAACTGGTCATCCTTCTGAGCGGACTTGACCTTTTGTAAGCCCCCTGATTTTTTAAAATTTTTAAATACATTTTCTCATAGTTTTTCTGTAATTTTTGGAATTTAAAACTAAGATATTTTGTGATTAAAGGATTTTTAGATGATGCTAATTAATATTAAAATATTATGAAAATAATATTTTATGGTGTAAAATGGTAAACTGGACATAGTATAATTTTCTGTGAATTTATTAGACTCCGAAAACATTTTTAAAGCCCTAAAAACCAATGTAGAATTAAACCTAATTAAACCCTGACTGAACCCGGTTTAATTGAAATTAAACCAAACCAAACCGACTCAAACCGAACCAGACCAACCCAGACTTAACGGGTCGGGTTAGGTCGGATCCGACTCAAACCCGACCCGGAACCGAAACCCTAACCGAACCCGAAACCCTAACCGAACCCTAAATCGGATTCCCCCCGGATTCACTGTTCCGGCCTATATAAAGGCCTCGACGTTCGTGTAGCCGCCGCCGCACCCTCTCTCTCTCTCATCAACCCCGCCGCCGCAGCTTAGTCGTCGACGAACTCCCTTGAACCCTAACTCCCCCGTCGTCTTCTTCCTCCGGAACTCCCCCGACCTCCGCCTCGTCTGAACCCACAGCCGATGATCATCACCCTGCCTCGCCGTCTCTCCACTACGACTCCGCCGCTCCCCCATCGAACCCCCTCGACGACCATCTCCACCACCTGCAAAGCCCAGCCCCGTGCCCAACTCAACCCGCAGACCCGACGACCTCCACAGCCGCCTTAATCTCCGCCCAGACCTCCTTCCCGCTCCGTCGACGAGACCCAAACCCCGACTCCGGCCCGTCCCAGCAGCCCTAGGCCTAGTCGACTCCGACCCCGACTTCGACGGCGCACCCGAGCCCCGGCCGACTCTGACCAGAATGCCCTAGGCTAAGCCGCCTTCCTCCGACGAGTCCACCCAGCTGTCCACGGACACAGCAGCCGCCTTAGACCCGGACACGGCAGATTCAAACCAGGACACGAACAATATCCCGGATACGAGAAATTCTCGTCCCACGAAGCCCTGTTCAGGTAACCCGTTCTCTCTTCTCGTTATTCCGTTTTTCGTTCCGTCAGTTGTGTCGCGTAGACTGTGTAACCCTCTCGATGCCCGTGCAACCCGCTCAGTGCGTCGCGTCCTGAGGTGATCGCGAACCGCGATCCAAAAACAGAAAAACCATCGCCCTGTTTTACCCCGGAACTGAGTGCGTCCCGCCAAATGGGATGACTTGGTCGCACGCGGTCTTCACCGAAACGTGCGCACCGTTGATACGAACGTACGGGATTTTGCAGAAGTCGATTCGGATGTGCGTGCACACAGGAATCAACACGTATCAACCGACAACTCCCGGTATTCGCCTATTCTGGAACACGTCGTAACTTTGTGTACACACGTCGAATCGAGACGAAACTTGTGCCATCGGACTCTTAGCAATACGCTGGTCCTGTGACCCAAGTTTGGTTCGATTCGGAGAATGTTGACAAAATCGCGTATCGTGGGCCCCGCGGCTCCACTTGACCGACGATTTTGTGATCGACTCATCGAAATCCAGTTCTGAAAGTTTCGTTGGGTTCGTATCATCGTTCCTTGCTTGTTGACACTAAGTTGGACGAATTTGGAGACCTTTGATCCTGACACATTTTTCGGTGCGAAGCGGCCCACATGTGGACCCCGCTTTGACCAGAAACTGTCATTTTCGCCCCTGTGTCCAAATTGGACTTAAGGGCAGGCATTTCTAGCTATTTGATATTTTCTGAGACTGTTGGTGATATTTATTTCAGCTTTTGGAGGAGTACCTGCAGGATCCACGGATATAGGGACAGCCGTTGGTATTCAAACCCTAAGCAAGTGTACCTTGCCAAAACTTGCAGTCTTGTTACATATTTCCTTGATTCATTTATATTGTTGTGCATGCTTGACCTAGGACCGTGTGACTTACTTAGCGTCCGATTATTAGTCGGGTGCCAACACTGTACGCAGAGTTGTGTAACGTCACTTAGAGATGGATATTCGTGACCCTTTACATTCTCGTACTTGGCTTATCAAAGTACACCATAACCCAGGACACTTGACACTATTTATGAGACAGAATCTTCCTGAGATATTTATAGTGATTCTGTATAGGATGCATGATTTGACATAGACATTATATTCATCGATCTTAGATGACTTGTTGCATTAGCTATGATCTTGTATGTCATGGACATGAGACGTGTGATTACATTGGGTGGGGAGAGACACACAGGCTACAGGCTAATTTATATATATATTTATTATGGTGAGGCCTTAGACTCTATATCAGAGTTAGGCACTCTACTAGTGAGATATTATTGTGAGGCCTTAGACTCTATATCAGAGTTAGGCACTCTACTAGTGAGATATTATTGTGAGGCCTTAGACTCTACATTAGAGCTAGGCACTCTACTAGTGATATTACTGCTAGCGGCTCCCAGACACAGAGCTTGTAGTGGTCTCAGCCTGAGTTTTAGTGATGCTCTCAACTTATATTTCACATAGATGGTTACATATTTACCCTGTTTATTTTATTTACTATTTCACTGCATTTATGTTGGCTTGTATTATCTGTACCTTGCTATGTCCCCTGAGGACCTGGATCCAGATTATGTCCCCAGGATTAGCAGACGAGATCGACCCCGAGGTATAAAGGACAGGAGCATTAGCAGGAGCATTATCAGGAGCAGGCACTGGAGCAGTACCAGATCCAGTAGACGAGTGATCATCGAGGGTATCTTCTGAGTATCTACTGTTCCATACTCAGTATTTGCTGTGGTTATCCTTATTCTTGTATCTTGACAGATTTATCAGACTCATTATCAGGTTATTTCTCGAGTATTATATTTATTGAGATTGATCTAGCTTTATGATTCTGACATTGTTGTATTCATTTCTGTGGACGAGATTAGTATATCTAGACCCTTATTGTTGTATTACAGCTTAAGTACGCTCCGATGGATCCATTAGATTGGGTTTATCCATCGGTGTGTGCTGCTGGCCATTGTCACGTGTCTAGTCCCTCGGTATTTTGGGACTGGGGCATGACACCTTTTCTAATAAGTCAGGCTCGAGGCACAGTTGAGCCACTTGCGCCCCCTTTTTGTATCTGATTACAAGTGTAATGCCCAAAACTTCTATATTCCGACATAGTTTGTCTTCAATAGCCAAACTTTCAACGAATATTCGACTCAGTGCATCAGCTACAATATTTTCCTTGCTAGGGTGTATCTGATCATCAAGTCAAAATTGCTAAGAAGTTTAAGCCAACGTCGTTGATGAAGGTTCAAATCCTTTTGTATATATAAATATTTTAGGCTCTTATGATCCGTATAGATCTTGTACGGTACACCATAAAGGTAGTGGCGCCATAATTTTATTGCGAACACCACTGCTGCGAGTTCGAAATTATAGGTTGGATAATTCTTCTCTTGAGGCCTTAATTGCCTCGACGCAAAGGCTATCACTTTTTCCTGTTGCATAAGGACACATCCCAATCCCTTGTCTGAGGCATCACTGTATATCTTGAAGTCATCAGGTCTGTCCGGAAGGGTAAGAATTGGTGCTGAGATGAGGCGCTGCTTTAACTCCATAAATGAAGCTTCACAGTCGTCCGTCCATGCGAACGTTACTTCCTTCCGAGTAAGCTGAGTCAGAGGCGAGGCAATTCTAGCAAAATCTTTAATAAATCTCCTGTAGTAGGCTGCCAGACCAAGGAAATTCCGAATATCGCTAGCTGACTCGGGCCGTTTCCACTTCACGATGGCTTTTATTTTCTTCGGGTCAACAAAGATGCCCGTTGCAGAGATAATATGCCCGAGGAAGGCTATGTTGTCCAACCAGAACTCACATTTACTAAGCGTCGCATATAACTTGTTGTCTCGAAGGGTTTGAAGCACCATCCGCAAGTGTCCTGCGTGTTCATCCCTATTCTTCGAGTACACCAAGATGTCGTCTATAAAAATGACCACAAATTTATCGAGGAAGGGTCGAAACACTCGATTCATCAAATCCATAAAAGCTGCAGGGGCGTTCATCAGACCAAACGGCATGACAGAAAACTCGTAGTGTCCATAACAGTTTCGAAATGTAGACTTGGGCATGTCTTCTGGCTTAATCTTCAGCTGGTGGTAGCCCGAACGAAGATCAAATTTTGAGAACACTGTTGCCCCTTGCAGCTGATCAAAGAGGTCATCTATCCTGGGAAGAGGATACTTGTTTCTGATGGTGACCTTATTCAGCTTCCCGATAATCGATGCAGAGGCGTAACGTTCTGTCTTTCTTTTTTATGAAGAGCACAGGAGCGCCCCAAGGAGACATGCTCTGACGGATGAACCCACGATCCAGCAGCTCTTGAAGTTGGTACTTTATCTCCTTCAGTTTAGCAGGGGCCATTCTGTACGGAGGCCTAGAAATCGGCTGAGTATTCGGGAATGTGTTGATGGTGAACTCGATCTCTCGATCAGGTGGCATGCCGGGTAGTTCGCTTAGAAATACATCAGAGAACTCTGACACAACGATAGAAGACTCAACGTTTGCGTAATCCAGCTGTTTGTCCCGAACCGACGCTAGGTATCCCTCACAGCCAGTGTGTAGCATTCGCCGAACAGATATCGCCGAAATCACCATGCAGGCCCTGGACGCATCAGTTGTTGGACTACTCGTATAGCAGAATTCGGCTTCTCCAGACAGGCGGAAGATGACTCATTTCTCTGCACATTCGATAGTTGTCGAGCAAGCGCCGAGCCACTCCATCCCCAAAATGATGTCATAATCCCGAATATCTAGGACTAAAATATCTAACGATAGCTTCCTTCCTTCAATACAGATGTAACCACCTTGGCATACTGAACGAACATGTATTTTCGTGCCGGAGGGGGCCCTAACACTAAGGTCTAAATGCAACGGTGTCATTTCTATATTGTTTTCCAAGACAAAATTCGTGGATATAAAACTATGCGTTGCACCATAATCAAATAGCACACGTGCGGGTATGTTATTAAAAAGCAAAGTACCTGACACAACGGTGTCTGAAGCCAGAGCTTCTTCTCATGTCATAGTGTAGACCCGACATTGAGCTTGGCGACGCTCTAGCTAAGGCGCAACTCGGTTGACCTGGGGTGCATAGGCATGATTTAGATGTTGAGGATGATGAACTGAGTAGCTTGGACAATCATGAATTATGTGATTTGCATCACCACAGATGAGGCATAACCCGAGCTTCTTGCGACACTTTTCGGCCGTGTGCCCTATCTTTTTGCAGAAGGAACATGGTTGCCCTGGATTTCCTTTTTGGTGACCGCCATTATTTTGACGCTTTGCAGCGTTGTTTCCTCTTTCGTTGCTATGGCGTTTATGATTAGAGGTATACACAGCACCGGCAGGAACGGAAGGATACTACGGTTCAAGAGAAATGGCGTAATTCCGGACTTCCCGCATAGTCTGATATTGAGGAACGACCACGTGCACATGGATGGAAGGACGCAGACCGCCTTCAAATCGTCTGACACGACTCGCTGCATCAGGTAAATAGGAACTTGCAAATTTGGCGAGCCGGTTGAATTCGATGGAATACTGCTTAACTGTCATGCTGCCTTGTCATAGTTGCACGAACTCGTTCTCTTTCTGACAACGTACGGGAGGGGGTATGAACTCCTCTTCAAATGCGCCATGGAAGGTAGCCCATGCCATCGTCTCTTCATCATCAATTGGAAGAGATCTCCGATGCACGTCCCACCAGTTGTGGACATTCAAGTGAAGCTGTAGTTGGGCACACGCGACACACTTCTGCTCGGGTACCTCCAGGAGTTTGGAGTGATCCTCCAGTTCGTCCAACCAATCTAGAGCTATGATTGGATCCTCAGTCCCTTTAAACGGTGTGTTACAGACTTTTTTGAAGTTGCCAAAGTCGAAGGTAGTCACGTCCTTCTTCCTTGGAGTCTGAGACATCTCGACTTCAAGTACGGGTTGCTCCACCGGTATCGCTGTTGTTGCCGCGGACTGGTTGGAGGCCAAAGTCTGCACAATCTGCCGCAGGATATCTACCTGCTTTTGTTGGACTGAGAATCGGGCTTCTATATGGTCTTGGAACTGTTTTTGCCTCTCTTCTGCTCGCTTCTCAGCCCGTTCATAATGAGCCTCCTCCCTCTGTTGGTTAGCCTCCAACATCCACATTATTTGCTGAATGGGATCGACACGGGACATCGCTCGCTGGCTCTAAGAACTTCTCGAAGTGCCGGAACTGCTTTCTTGGGATTGTGTCTCGCCCGGTGCTAGCGCTGATAATTATGCTTGTGCCATTCCTTCAAAAGAAGGTAAATTATATCAGGATCATAATGTATTATGGACTCATTGTATGAACGCATCTCATTTTGACCTAACGAGTTCAAGAGTTCACACAGGGATTAGATCATTAAAGGAACTTTTCCAATACGAGGGTCAAAGGAACTTGAATCTGTGCTATGATACCAATATGTCACGCCCCGATTCCGTAAAATTGATAGTCGTCCCCCGGGCGTGATGTCGTGCGGGCCTAGGTTGCGCACCGTACAAGGCTAAGGTATTTTGCATAGCGAGCACATATTCAGAATACGCAGATAAATTGAAACACAGAGTTAAAACATGAAAAAGTTCTCTTTTTTGATAATGAACATATATTTACAAACTCTTGAACGAGTCAGAAAGTTTCGCACGGGCTTACAAAAGTTGAAACAAAATGAGATAGTTGTCCTATACATTACATCCTTTACTAATACTTCAAAATGTAAAGACCTCCAGACGGGACAATAGCTTTTCCTCTGAGCTGCATTGAGTTTAAGGTTGCTAGATCCTGGCTTCAAACTGCTTCAAAAGATGGCACGATCGGGATGCGCCGACAGCTGGACTGGATTGGGAAGTGGCTTCAGCTCCTCGCAGGATCTCCTTGGTGCGGGGAACATGTTTCAACGAGGGTCAGTACATCAAAATATACTGGTGAAGGTGAGCTAACCCAACTATACCAATCAACACGTGTATATGAAGCATACATATTATTTGTGATCTTTCTATCTTGCCTTAGTTTATTTTACAAGCAAGCAGTATATATATGGAAACTACTGAAATAAACTTGCCACCGTTCGGTGACTTTTACCTGCCCGTCTGAACCACATGCATAATACTTACCATGTCCTTTCCTGCCACAAAGACACAAGTTAGCTTGCATAGGTTTAAATATATGTGGTGATTACTGGCTTGATGCCATAATGGACGAGTTATAGTCTTGAACGAGGATGTATGCAACGAAAGCACGTGAGGCACCGCACGCCATCCCATCCAGCACGTGAGACTATCGTGAAGTTCCGTCCGGATCAGATCGGTGCCAGTGCCCCAGCGACCGTCTGCAGGAACCATTGACCTTGTGCACAAGTTGTCCGTGATCAAACGACATATTTGCCAATTTTATCATTTGATGCAGTTGAGGCAACATGAGTACAAGACAAGTGACATGGCATAATTTATTTTGCAGTCTCCCTGATCGGTTTGTTTCATAACAAGGTATGTTCCATACTTAACACAATTTATAGCAAAAGTATGCATTCTAACTAGCAATTGAAGCATGTATAGAATATTCTAAACGAAATAGCACGCAATAAGATAACCGTTCACAAGTTGATTGGCAAGCATAAAGTATTCCAAGTCTATTCATTTTTATCTTGACATCTTTTAGTTATTACTTAGTATCGTTTGATCGGGGAAAGCAAGAGTACAAGATTTTATATGTGAAGACTTAGAAGAAGGGTCAACTGAATCGAATATAAGCCACTCACAAGTTGGTTGGGGAAAGAAAGGAAAGAGGTGCTTCAAGACTCCGCTCGCGCGTCGCCTACTGCTCCTTCACCTGTATTGCCACGAACAGTTGATCAATACCTCTTCCACTATTTCCAATATAGGAATTGAAGTACAGTTCAATGAACAAAAATAATAAAATCCATTAAAACCGTTCAAGAAAATGCAAGCAAATCTGAAAACTAACTCAAAGTACGAAAGCAACAAAGCGACAAGAAAAACTGAGGCAAGAAAAACTTGCAGCGGAGAGGTCCCTCCTGACTCTGCCGCTAAGTCGATCCTGGGGGCACGGTCCACTGAATATGGAAATCGATTCCGTAGAAGCAAATCTATAACGAGGATGGGTTCTTGTTTCAATCTATCCCGATCGAACGATACCGACTTTTATTTCTTAGCCGCGCTCCCCGAATAGGGGGAACGGGGCACCACAACCCCCAGACTGACGAACAGACGGAAAGAAAAAATCAGATACTTGAAGATATGTTACGACTGTGTACGATCGATCTGAAGACTAGTTGGGACACGCACCTTCCGTAGGCAGAGTTCGCGTACAACAACAGTTACCAATCGAGCATCCAGATGGCACCATACGAAGCGCTCTATGGACGCAAGTGTCGATCTCCAATCTGTTAGGATAAAGTCAGGGAGCGGCAGGTACTCGGGCCAGAGCTGGTGGAGCAGGCAGTTGAGAAAGTTCGTTTGATTCGAGAAATACTCTGTACTACATAGAGCCGACAAAAGAGCTATGCTGATGCTCATCGTAGACCTTTGGAGTTTATGGTCTGGGATCATGTCTTCTTGAAAGTGACACCGATGCGTAGGGTGATGCGCTTCGGTATTAACGGCAAATTGAGTCCAAGATTTGTTGGCCCCTTCAAAATACTAGAATGAGTGGCAGTTGTGGCATATCGGATTGCACTACCTCCCGCCCTGGCTAAAGTGCACGATGTCTTCCATGTCTCTCCACTTTGGAAGTATGTGCATGATCCGAGTCATGTGGTTAGCTTCGAGCAATTGGAATTGCGCACGGACTTATCGTACTCAGAAGAGCCTGTGCAGATTTTGGACCTTAAAGAGAAAGTGCTTCGGAACCGTACAATGTCCTTGGTCCGCGTGCTGTGGCAAAACCATTCAGTCGAGGAACCAACTTGGAAGATGAAGTCAGAGATGAAGGAGAAGTATCCTTCATTGTTCGTTCGTTCGGAGGTAAGGCATTGTATCTTAAGTTTCAGGACAAAACTTTTTCTTAGTGGTATATTATGTAGTGCCTCAAATTCTGATCCAACCGGGATGCGCACTATAAAATTGGACTTGTGGCTAGTCGGTCTAAGTCGTAGTTTGGTGTTTAGATCTTCGGTACCCTCGTGCCACGGACGAAATATGATGATCCTTTCCAACTCATGGATAGGCCTCTATTGAAACAAGTCCAATAGTTTTCGTGCTTTGTTGCTTGGTTTTCTTGATGTCGCTTTAGGATTTTGTTTTGGTGTTGCTTTCGATTTGCTTGGTTTTCGCTGTTGGCTTTCTCGCTTGGAGCTTTGATTCTTGGGGAGTTCGGAAGAAAGGATAGGCAAAGGATTCTAACCCGGTGCTTGTGCTATTGCAGGTCTGTATAACTGACGTTTGATCATCGCTAGGCGAGACTCCTTCTTTTAGCACTTTCCCTTAACCAGTGAGTGGTTCAGAACTTTCTTTCCTACTTCTTCACGTCCACATCTCTAATGTTTCAAATGTTCAATCGATGATGCCCGGCCGAACGCCTAGGAAATCCTTAACCACATGGATACGAGCCACTAAGAAAGGAACATGGAAATTATAGACTATACTTGTATTCATAACACCTTATAAACACGAGCTTCATTATTAAAGGAATTGGGTATTGGTTGCGTCCTGGTGCCTCGGATAGAGTTTGGACCCACGGGATACCAAAATCGGAACACGATTTAAGAAAATATGAACTATTGCATAAGTATATATATTGCTGCTTTACTTCTTCT
>JAYESA010000015.1:74489324-74494324 GCA_036927795.1 Iris macrosiphon | reverse complement strand
TGTCTCCGGCAAATCTTATTTCAGACTTGGTTTATGTTAAGTTAGATTATTTAAAGTTTAGACTTGTGTTGTATTTTTATTTATTTCTTCAAATTCTAATCGTGTTATCGTTATGTGATTGAGTATGTTGTTATTTATATAGTGTTATCCGTGTCTCCTTATGGAGTTGGATACTAGTGCGAGATTGTTTAAATAGTGCTTGACCCAGACAGCGTTCTATCGCCGATGCTGCGGCGTAGGCTGGACGTACCCACGCTCTCGTACCCCTATACCGGGTGCGGGTCGTGACACGTTTTTAGTGGTGGCCCATACAGGTCAGACTTTGCAAGTTGTGCGATGTCGTGGTAGTACGACGTCATAGTTGTACTACTGCGTGCCTGCTATAGAATATAGGACATAGGATACTATGATGAGAGAGGATACTCAATCACAAATTCTTGAGAGATTCCTGGGATGACCCCTTGAGAATCTTATTATAATTTTTAATTTAAATCATTTCCCTTGTTTCCGTCCGTCCTCACTCATTGATATTGAATTGATTATTGTTGATCAGTTAATTAAATTAGGATCTTGGTTTCATTGTAGAGTTTAATTTTATGCCGAGATGAATTTTACGGACTAAATTTTATGATATCATCTGATGATATATATTGATGAGAACGGTGAGAAAGGTGAAACGTCTGCTTTGGTTATGGAACCTAGAGTTTATTGCAGCCATACCGGTTGGCGTGGCGAAGATTCTAGATGACATAACTATAGGGTTGCGTACTTTAGTTACGGAACCTGTCGTTTATCGCACCTATGCTTACTAGCATGGCGAGGATTCTCAGCGTCATGATTTCTGACCAACGTGTATGATTATCATGTTGTATCTTAAAAATTGGTTCTTAAAGTATCATCTCAACACTTATCTATTTCTGTTATTACAGGACTTTATTCCATCGTTTCTTGGGTTGCTAGTAGTAGAAATACCTTTAGTCCTCAACCCAGTTTCTTTGAGCTTCTATTCCTTGAGGATTCCTTGTTAAGTATAATAATTAATGACATGTAATTATGGCGGTGTCTTGAGTATTAGTATTGACTGAGTGTTGCTAGTGGGTTGTAAGTGTTTCCTAGTTGGACATGTGAGCAGTAGGCCTTAATCTAGAGTTAACCCATATCATAATACCTTGTGGCAATAGTTCTAGGATATGTGTCATTATAGTACTGTGAGTAAAGGAGAGTACAGAGTATCAGTGATAGTTCCTAGAGTTAGTATCAGAGCCAACATACCTGTCCTGGATGATCATGATTATGAAATTGGATGATCTACGTAAACAATTAAGTATCCAGGAATTGTGTTAAGGATTAATGGAGCATGATGTTCAATTTGATAATTGATATCAGGAGTGTTAAAGGGAAGGAACTGTATATGCATAAAGAGTTAATGAGGTGTCATGAGTAGAGAAATATCGAAATTGGTAATAAAAATGGTGAGGCGTATCATGGATTAGTTTAACAGGCTTTAAAAGATTAAAGAAAAATACCTATACAACAATCGAGATGAGGAACCATATACTTGCCCATGAGAGTAAAGAAACATGAGTGTTATAGAAGGTACAGGTAATCATGAGTTCTAATAAGTTTGATGAGATGATCCAATAATGAAGCTAGTGATATCATACCAAGAGTACTAATGACGAGGATTAGTCGAGAATGATGCTAATAACAGTAAGCACACTGCGTGATGATAATTAGATGATATACCAGTTGATATAGATTAAAAATCATAGAAGAAAATACGTGTGATGATAACTTAAATCATTGGGAGTAATAGTGCAATTAATTCGGGCAGTACAATTTTAGTACCCAGTTGGAAGTTGTAGACAATAGATGTATTGAGTGCACCTCGAGTATTAGAGATCGTGAGCACTTATATGTATATTTGTGGATTTATAAATTAAAGAGTGGAAATGGATTTTAATTTTGAAAATTATTGAGGAGTTGAGATTTATGTCATTAAATTTTGAGGGTTCAAATTTTGATTCAATAAACATGGTCAAGGCTATAAAGATTTTAGGAGCGATAAAAATTTGATTTCGATATTGAGTATTTGACTATTGAGGAAATATATGCATTTATTTTAAATTTGTTCGAGAAGTTAAACCTTGACGATTATTTTGAGGATTAATTTCATGGTGGATGAGAAATATATATATATTAATATATGAGTAGATTATATACATGTGTAAGGATCTGATGATTTGAGCATGATTGAGATGGCACTGCAGACTGACTTGGGTGTCCATCTAGAGTTGTATTAGAAAGGGCTTAGCACTTAGTATGGTATTGCACTTGATGTGTATGTGAGTGATAAGAATAACTAGTATGAACAATTGTAGTAGAAACGGGAACTAGCAGAGAGTATGGTACTAAAGAGATAGAGGTATCAAACTTGGATGCATTATTGAACCATGGTTATATTAGAGAATCTTGGTATCAGATTTAGGTATTAATAAGCAGGTGTATGCAATGAGGATGTAATCATGGATGTCTTGTGGACTAATGATTAGTTGATAAGGATATCAGTGTACAGGAATAGGAATTAGTTAGTAAATGTGCCAGAGTTAAGTGTATGTAGAGATAGAAGATACTGCAAGGTTAGCAGGTTCTTTTTCTTTTCCTCATGTATGTTTTCGTCTTTTGAATGATTGATTCCCTAGTACCGTGGATTGTATTCATGATTTTCTTGTTAGAATATAGCTAGTAGTACACCCTGACAGAGACTGAAATATGATGACGAAAGACACATGACTGTACATAATTTCTTAGATTGCACGGCTGAAGGTAGAATTTTTTCTTAGACTATGATCATTGGGGTTTTGACCATAGCAAAGATCTATGAAGAGGTTATGACTTGACAAAGGGGACAAGATGATTAAAATTATAAGGATAAGCATTCATTCAAATAAAGAGTTAAGGAGTTATTATAACAGAATTGATGGATCATTGATTTTACGAAGATTGAGGATGATTGAAATTCGAGGATAAACATTAACTTAAATAAAGGTTTAAATTAACATGGCAAAAATTTAGGATTTATTAATTTTAGGAAGGTTATGATATGATTGAATTGGTTATTAAAATTTGAGAAAATTAGGAAAATTATCATTATATCTATTTGATTGCAAGATAGGAATTTAAAATTTTATATTATGAATGTTTCAATTGAAGATTCCGTAAGTATCGCATCGTTGAGTATTTTGAGGAAAAAAGAAATCAGGAAATAAAATTATTAATGGGATAGTGTCGAATTCGATTCTCGGGATGAGGATTTAGAATTTGAATATGCATCGATTGGATTTAAATTGAGGAGTAAAAATCATTAATGGATTGGTGTTAAATTCAAACTTTTCGGATGACATTTCAAATTTTATGAATGTAGTTGATTAATTAAATTGAAGGGGTTGGATTTATGGATTGTGTTTTTAGATGGGAGCCTTAATATGTATTAAGTGAATTAGAGGATTGCATGTCAAATTTTGAGTATTTAATTTTTAATTCGGAGGAAATTGTGAGAAAAATGGAGACTAATTTTATTTCGAGGATTTTTCAGGAATACAATAATCTCAGAAATTTTTTGAAAATTATGAAATGACAAGGTGGATTGTTTCAGGATTTTGTGGGTTGGTAAATTTAACCGTTGATGGAAAATAATATAATGAATAAATACTACTATGAAGATTTTAAATTTCGAGGACGAAATTCTTTTAAGGAGGGTAGACTTGTCACTACCACATTCTGAAAACGGGAGTATTTTTGACTTTTTATAATTATTAGTATTGTGGTGATATATATTAAATGATTTTATTATAGGTGTATTTAAATTAAATAATTTTGTGAGATGTGTAATTAAATATTATTATTATATACTGTGTTCTTAATGTCTGAGCTGGTAGACTTGACCTAGAGGCCCAGTAGACGAACACATGTCCGAATTATAGGATTTCGTGTTAATTGTATTAATTATAATTTTAATTATTGGATGTCGTAATTAATTACCGTATTTATTTAATTGTTGCGCGCTGCCGTTGCTTCGATATTCGGAGCGCTACCCTAGCTTTTGCCTTCCAACAAATTTCACAACATTGCCCTAGACGTGCCCGCCTTCCATTCTGCCATTTTTTGTAACTCATAATTATGCTCTCTTGTGCTTCATTTTAGCCGCACAAAAATCATTGCAGACGTTTATTTTAAATTCTAAATAAATTCCAATTTTGTATCGTTGTGCGTTCCAATCGAAATTGGAGGCAATCTTGACCTATTTTTCATACGACCCAAATTAAGGTAATATTCTGTTCTGAGTCTTCTTCATTAATGATGTTGATGACCCGACCTGATTTTGGCCCCATGTACTCCTAATTAATTTTAGAACACAGCTTGCATTTATTTCTAATTTAATTGAGGATACCATTTTGTCTGATTCCGTTAATCCCGGTTTAATTTCAGTACCCTGCTATTTGAATCCATACCGAAAACACAACGCCCCCTCACCCTACAAAATGCCAAACACCGAATCGCCCGCCAAATTTTCATCATTTTATGCGTCCGTACAAATACCCAAATTTAAGGGGGCTAATTTGTAATTATTACATTAGGTGTCAACACCCCATTGGTTCAATCAAATGGAGAGCCCAATTATTTGACTAAGTCAACAACCCTCTCCATGAATAATTAAATTTTCTTCATGACAAGTCATGGCCACCCATTCTAGATGGATGCAATCACCACCATTCATTCCCTCTCAAATCACCCTATTTAATGTCCTATCACCTAGCCCTAATCCCCAAAAACCTAGGGAAGCACACCTCCTCACAAGCCCCAAGCCCCCAACCGTAGCCTCCTCCCCATTCTAAAATTTCTCCATTTTTCTTTTTCCTTCTTCTCTTCTTCTTCTTCTTCCTTCTTCTCCACCTCCTTTTATTTATTTTGAATTTAAGAAGAGGGGGAAATCAACACCA